>WWET01001419.1:320879-333958 GCA_011038615.1 Limnodynastes dumerilii | reverse complement strand
ATTAAAACATATATCCCTGCATGCAAAGAATACAAGTAACTTGACTCCCCTGAACATGGTTTATCCCAGGAGTAACTTTTCTCTCTTAGGACCTGATTCACACTTGAGAACATGATAGGTTCCTAAATATACGCAACTAATAGCAATGAAACTCCCTCGGCACGCCCCCGGTTTTCAGGTTCTTATGTAACTTACGAGTGCCATAGGGCTCCCTTAACTGTAGGTTCGCATTTGAAAGCGTAGGGCGTCTACTTAGGAACTTAACTGCATAACCGCACCTTCATTTGGTCATTTAAATGCCTCTCTCCACCCAAATCTTCCTATCTGCCTAGTTACTTATTCATGGAACGCCCATCTTTGCGTATGGTACTATGAACCTAGACATTTTAAGTACGTAGTGTATAAGCACAGAATTTGCAAACTTAAGTCCAACGCAAATAGCAAATACGCAAATAGCGTTTAAAAGTTACTACGCATGCGCAGTGCATCCGTTCTTAAATATACGCAACTGAAATCGGAAGAATTCTTAAGTGTGAATCAGGTCCTTAATTTAAAGCTCCTTCTTAAGTCTGGATCCAGCACTATGTCCGTTTACCCAACAAACAATAAAGGGTTAAAACTGTCAATATAGAGAACTGCCACCTCATCATCACCACACAGCTTTGAGAAAGGACCCAAGCCCGAAGTGCATCAGTCAGTGCTTGCCAGGAGTTTCCATAAACCAGACACGCGACTACCTCCATCTGTTCAACCGAGATATTCACCCAGCTCACCTGGGACAGCTGCCATCTCAGCACAAGTGGGACTTTTCATCTATCTAGGTACAAAGACTATTGTTCTCCAGTCTTTAAGTTCTATACGTATGATTTTTGTGTGTCTAATAATGCATGTCTATTGAAACCCTTTTTAATACCTCTTCTCCACGTGTGATAAGCATCACATACCAGGAATCACCTTCAGGTGCACTGCGTTGCTTACTAACGAAGAACAAGTGGTGTATCAACTCTTGGACTGCCATTAAAGTTTATCAACTCTCTCAATCTGTGCAATAACTTCTTTCCACAATTCTTCATCTCCCCTCTCCTTATATGGCAGTATCTCACCTTAACAAAACCCTAGCAGTTGCCCTTGATGAAATGGCTTCAGTTACCCCTCATACACCACAATGACCTCAACGTCAGCCATTGCACACTAAGGAAACACGAGATCTTAGAAAACTATCCCACAAAGCAGAGCGTCGCTGGGGTGTATCTCGTGCTCTCCAAAACTTTTCCACTTACACCAACTCTTCGAAATGCTCTAAACAATGCCAAACAATCCTACTTTCAAAATCTCATTTCTTCTCAGGCTTCTAACCCCAAACACCTTATTCGTACATTTAACTCACTACTGAGCACTCCTGTAAAAAATCCACCAATTTCCATCTGTTCTCAGCCCCTTTCCTCCACATTCTGGCATCATGTACTCATTCCAACACACAGATGAAGAGGAATTATCTGCTCTTTTCTTATCTTCCTACTCTGCTACCTGTCCTATTGATCCTGTACCTTTACAAGTCAGTCGATGTCTATCTTCTGTGCTTATTCCAACCTTAATTACTATCTGCAATCTCTCTCTCTCTCTTTTACTGGTATCTTCCTTTGCTATCCGGTTTCCATTTCTGTGAAATGACTAAAACAACTTGAAAACTTTACCTGCCATACTAAAATTACCCTCAGTCCTACTAACAATTCTGTGTGATGGGATCATACAGAGCACTGAGAACTTTTATGTTACACACTGGTTGGCCCATTGTGTGATATATAGCACTTGTCCTTATATATCAATCCTTAATATCCTTTAGAGTGTAAGCTTGAAGGCAGGGTCCTCTTACCTACTCAGTCTGTCTGTTACCACCCAGTCTGGTTATAATGATTATTTAAATTGTAAAGTGCTATGTAATCTGCTGGCACTATATAAAAAATACATTTTTACATTTAGGCTGTTTGATTGATTTAGCATCCTAAAAAGGACAAATTCTTTACTGCATTCAGTGGAGTATTAGGACACTCGTTTTTACCTTGCTTATTTGCTGCTTCATTAGAGTGCTTTTTCTTTGTCTTATCAATATTTGCTATATTTTATTACATCTGAATATAAGCAGATAGGGTGTGGGTTGCCGCTGAGAACGGCCCTTCATAGAAACATATTAAAATAATACATAGTACACTCAAGGATAAGTATAAGTTTAGCATTAGCCTTACTTATAATTAAAGAAGTAACTTTTTATATAGAAGCAGTTATGCTTTTTATGAAACAGCTAGGGACAGATTATTATGCAAAAATCTGTCAGCATGTGGAATGCACTTCAGTGCTCAGTTAAACACTTATACCCCTATCACATCACCACTAAAAACCCAGGATGTTGGCTTTAGACACGGGTTAATGTTCCAACAACCGAGGTTTGGTGGTGATGTGAAAGGTACCGGGGTCCTAAAACTCAGACACAGAAAAAGAAATGGGTTTTTCCTGTGTCTGACCCAGGTAAGTTGGTAGTGCAAAAGGTGCCACCTGGGTTTTTCAACCCAGGTGTTACCTACCACACCTGATTGGTGGGATTTGTTTACGATTGCTAAAACAATAACAACAAATCTCTCTTCCAGAGCAGCGCATCGTCAGGACAGATCCTGGACCCAGAATTTCCAGTGTCTACCCTGCCGTGTTTTAAGGGTCCCACGCGGCTTTTATTTTTTGTTTTCACCGAAAACCAATGGCAATAACCCAGGTTGAAAAAGTTATTGCCATGGCGGTGATCTGAAAGCGGAATTAGATAATCAGAAGATCTGACTGATCTGCTGACAACAAAAAACATATAAACTGTGTGCTATGGCAGTGTATTAATGTTTAGCTACATTGACTTTGAATTAGAAATCAACCACTAAGGTTTGCAAGGGGATGTGCTCCTCCCTCTAACTTGCATTAAAGAGAAGGTTAGGGTAACACTGGCTCATAGCATAAGTAAAACGACCACACAAAACTCTAAATTCTGATGTGCATACACAGTGATCTTACATAGACGACAATACTACCGACAACAAGTGCAGAGGGACCATGCCTGTCACAAGGGCCCTAGGCACTTAGATGAGATGCTTTAACAAATGATCGATCTCGGATGCATGGGCGAGATCCCTCTCCATAATCCACCATAACACGATGTACAGAGCATACAAGCGTAAGGCAGGGGGAGGGACAAGCGGAACATCGCTCCACCCAATAACAATGAGGGAAAATAACAGATTAACCAACCGGAGTATCGCAATCGAAGTAGCGGCGGTCCGTTCACTTAACTGGGTTCTTTCAAACGACCAGCAAGAATGCTTAGTGACGTTCTTTAGACGGCTGCTGATTGGGCCAATTTTCGACAGCAACCATTGGGGGGATGGGATTGAAAGATCTAATTGGCTTATTTTGGTGTTTGGTACGTGATTGCGTACTGCCGTGAGACCCATGGAAGCCGTGTGACGTTTGGAAAGCCGTGCGTGCGCGCATAAGAGCCTTGAGCTTTACTGGTAACACACCCTCTTCAATGACGCTCTATCAGTGAGAAGAGCGCCACCGTGCGAGAGTAACGATCAACTGCAAGGGATACTTAACAGTATGTCAAATAAATGTCCTTAAGCTCTTCTGTGACATGAGCGTTATCTTTAATTTCTGTTACAAATAAAAACAAACATTTTAATATGTATTATATAACCGAATAAACGTATTTATTTCCTTTTTGTATTATGTAATATGTTTTATTTGGTTAGCTGCTACTGCTATTTGAGTTGTTGGTGGTTTAATTTTTGATGTTCTATTTTAAATAGAATGTTCTAAATGTAATCATTTGTATTACGCAGTACTCCAGTGAAGCTTAAATTTTCAGCAACACAAATACACACAATGTGGCTTATTTTTTCATAAGCAAGATAAATTATAGTGATTATCCCCAGTGACATGAAACAGAAGTACTATGCACTGGGAATCGCTGGGGATTTTTCTGCCGGTTTTCAATCCAGTGGGGATTGTTTCATTGTGTACTCTACAACGCACAGTGGCGTAACTACCATTGGTGCAACAGATACAGCGGCACATGGGCCCATGCTGATACAAGGGCCAACAACCATCATCACTTCACTGCCAAAGCTCCCCTCCGGATTACCTGGAATATCATCAGGGCCAAAGCATGTTTTTTGCACCTGGGCCCACAACTCGCTAGTTCCGCCTCTGACAACATACATATGAAAAGGTTTAAAATCCAATACGTTTGATAGCTTGTAAAATAAACAAGAGAGATTTGTTTTTAGATTTAAAGATGGACAGCCATGGGTGGAGGTAGAAATTGCAGCAATGAGAAAGAACACATGCATAAAAATAAATAAACAAACTATCAGGTAAAAAAGGAGCAAAAAGAAATATCAAAAGGCAAAAGATGAATCAATACAGGAAACTATAGGAAATACAGTATATCAAATAAAAATAAAAGTCAAATTTTTTATTTGAGCACACATACCCTTACAGAGCATGAAATAAAGGATTCTGGAGAAGGGATTAAATTGAGCACTAACATATAGGGTAAAACTCTTGATTTATTTGTGTATATTCCAAAATATCTCACAGAAGAGGAAAATACTCTTTCAACTTCTATTGTTGAATCTCAAATATTTAAAAAGAAATCACATTTTTATATATATAAATATACTAGCAGAAGTGCCCGGTGTTGCTGGATTTAAATCTTCAAGTTATTACTTCAATGAGTTGGATGTAGCTGCCACTTTAAAAAAAATACTAAACAGCTTGACAATATGTACAATTTTTGTTAATAATATTTAATGTTATTTAACGACATTCAAAATAAGCTCTGCCCTCTTCTGGCCAAACTACACCCACAACTGACTTTATTTGTTGAAACCACCCTTTTTGTGGTCTGCAAATTAGGACAGTCCCTCTTAAATCGTGATGTGATGTCTTCCAAATCCATCCAGTAGAAGACTCAGAACAGGCTCCCTTTGTTAAAGTTCTGCCCAGCCTACACCAATGGGAGGTTCTACTGGGACCCCAACCCCTCTAGTATGTCTTATGGGAGCCAATATTACTACTCTGTGACGTTTTCTTCCTTCTCCATCATTCAGACGGACATCTGTCACCCATCAGCTTAGCGACCCCTAAAACTATGGATTTGACAGTAATGTCGGTCATTGTGGACATTTAATTTTTCACCTCTTCTCACCCTCCATGCTGATGGCGTCTGAAGTTGGACTTAAACGGCATCGGGAGTGTCACTATTCATCTCAGCAACCCCGAAAACTATGGATTCGACACTAATATTGGTCGTTTTTCATTATTTTTACATGTCACCCCCTTTCCCACCCTACCCCTATGGGTTGCTAGGTGTGTCTTACCCCCACAGTATTTTTTTTCCAGATTGTAAGTCATATATGTACCAAGTTTGGTGTAAATTGCTACAGGCATTCCAGAGTTATGCTGTAACATACATACACACATAAATCCATTTTTATATATATAGATATAATAACAATATAATAAGTAACAATTCTCAATGTCCTATAGAGTGTAAGCTTGCAGACAGGGCCCTCTTATCTACCCAGTCTGACTGGTATGACCCAGTCTTGTTGTAATGATTGTTAAAATTGCAAATCGCTACATAATCTGCCGGTGCTATATAAAAAACCTGCTAATAAATAAATAAATATATAAATAAGTGTGATTTGAAGCCTTTGAAACTTGATTCACAATGCCTTGTGAAAGATCCTAGTGATTAAAACATGTTGGAAAGCAGCATTTTGGGATGTTACTTTAAAAAAGTTTTAAAGAACTTTTAAAGAATTCTAAAAACCCTGGCTTATATTCCGGAGGACCATTAAGGACATGCTGATAACGGGCAATAATAAACTGTTATCTGCTATCTGATTTCACATGAGGATAACCAGCTGTTATCTGCTATCTGATTTAACATGAGGATAGCCATTATATTTGGGGGAAGCGGGTGTGGGTCCCCATCGAGAATGGTCCTATTTCGATGAGGCCATTCTCTCCCAGCCAATTCCGAAGAGGCAAAGCAATCGTTCCCCAGAGTACCCAACACGGTGCTCCAAATGGTAAGTATGAAATCTAACCCCAATGCTTTCTCTAAACCTTACTCTATCCCTCCCTTTCTATTACCCTAACCCTCGCTTCCCTGCAGCCTGACCCTAACCCTCCCTTTCTATTACCTTAACCCTCCCTTCCCTGCACCCTGACCCTTACCTCCCTGCAGCCTGATCCTAACACTCCCTTAATCACACCCTGACCCTAACCCTCCCTTCCCCACAACTTGATCCTAACCCTTACCCTCCCATTCCATAGTCCTAACCCTCCTTTCCCCAGAGTCTAACCCTAACACTAAAAGTCCCTGGAGAAGTTACTCGCCTCTCCAGTGGTGTCTGCGGCGGGTCTGGCAGGAGGCTCTTCCAAAAATGAATGGGTGAGTGTGTTGATCAGCATACTCACCCATTCAGAAAAAAAAAATCTAAAATGGCTGCCTATTTAAAATAAAGACAGCCAAAAAAGAACTGTCTCTACTTCTGAAAGATAGCCATGGTGTCGTTGACTCCCATCGGGGGTAGCACATTGGCTCAGTGACTTGTGTCTCTCAGCACTGAGGTCATGAGTTCAATTGCCTGACTAGGCCTTATCTGTGTGGCGTTTGTTGTTCTCCCCGTGTCTGCGTGACTTTCCTGTTTCCTCCCACACACCAAAAACATGCTGGTATAAATTAACCGTAATGTGTGTGTGTTAGTTAACTTAGTATGTAGCTCCAATGAGGCAGGGACTGATGTGAATGTGAAATTTTCTCTGTAAAGCGCTACATAATCTGATAGTGCTATATAAAAACCTGTTAATAAATAAATACATTATAATATTTGGTATGAGTCCTGACTCTGAAAGTCATTTTCTAAATAAATAATGTTTTTTTAATTTAGTTGTGCTAAGATCTATTATCTATTCCTCCATGTGTGAGTTTTTGGATGCTAGCAGGAGAACCCAGGGGCTGCTGTATGTCAATCCAAGAGGGTGACAGCTACAAGTAACAGAGAGGTGGTAAAGAAGATTGTATCCTTGAACTGTGCACCATTTATTACCTTCTGTCTCATTCAGAATGTGCTTTCATGGTTGTGTGGTCATCATTGGTAATGGAGACGGTACCAATTACCAAAACATTGCTAGCGCTGTTTGTTTTGAGAATCATTGCATTGAAAGAGCCTGGTGAAAATCACTAGGGATAGGTAAGTCCTATGTTTTACAATAAGATTGCCATCTTAAGAGCTAAGCTCTAATTTTATTGTTAAGTTTCAGAACCCTGTTATTCATAAATGGAACAGGGGTGTGGTTGCTGCTGAGAAGGAGGCTGCTGAGAAGGATGCTTTTTCGAAAGGGCCTTTTTTATGCACCCAATTTTTAAGGAAGGAGCGGAAGAGAATGTTCCTGCTTTGCCGCAGACAGGTAATCCTTATGCTAATCCTCACATTAACCCTCCCCTTCCATTACCTTAAATCTCTGTTCCCTGCAGCCTGACCCTATCCTTACCCTTAACCACTCCTAGCCTAACCCTTAGTCTCCCCTTCTCCCATCCATCCCCTCCCCACAGCCTTACTCGAAGACTACTCTGCTACACTACATCCCCTCCCCTGCACTAACCTGACTAACTAACTAACTAACTAACTAGCGACGGGAACCGGTGGGACCTGCGGTGGGTTTGCTGCATAATTTTAAATTTCTGACATTTTTTAAATAGACACAACCGACAATTAAGTGTCGGTTATGAAATTTCGAAAATGCCATTTTCACATGGAACGGATGTGGTTTCCACAGAGAATGCCCTTTTTTCAAAAGGGCTATTCAGTGGGGATAAAACGGGTCTGGAATAGCAGATGGAGAGCTTTGTGATTGGTGTTGTAGCTTTGCTACATTGATCTGTTTTCTTTGTATTTTTGCTCTCTCTCTCTCTCTCTCTCTCTCTCTCTCTCTCTCTTTCATAAACTGACTTCAAAGTCTGTATGCAGCCTCTTTGATCTGTTTTTTTGGCTGAAACTTCTTCACTTTTATTGAGTGAAAAAAATGTGTTCTTATTTGACTGAATTGCAAACAACATTTTAAAGGAAAGAAACTCAATGCAAATTGAATGTGTTTTAATTGCAGTCACGTTTATTTGCAGCTTCTATACACACTTTCTATTTAATCAAACTTTTCTGACACATTTTAGAGGGGTTCACAAAATGAAATTCTCACCATTTTACTAAAAAATAAATACAAGACTTAAAGTGTTGCACAGCTCTAAAATATACAAATGCTTAGATTCAATGTAAACTCTGAAAACATTTTACAAAAGAAAACATGTTTGCAACAATTTTAATTTAAAAAGTTTATATTTACAGATATTACAAAAAAATACAAAATGGATGCAAGTTCATTAACCATTGTCGCCAGCAAGTACTGGAATTAGTACCGAAATAGTAACACTGTAACCTCAAATGATATCCCTTAACTATTCAAAATATTAAGAGCTGATCTTACATTTTCTGGCTTGAGGTTCAGGAACAAATTGTAGTACAAAGTTAATTTATTTGGCAATGGAGTAAATAAAAAGAAATAACCTGACTTGAAACCAATATTGCAGCGATGCACTCAATAAAGAAGACTTGGCAAATCAAAAGTACGTTTTTAGTTCCTATTCCTTCTAATCTTCTGTCTTAAATACAATGTCACAATATGTATTAGCATAAGAAAAATAAAATAAAATAAATTATGTTATGTCAGTGCAAACAGAACATCAATTTGGCTGGTGAGCAGGCCTCAACAATGCAGTTACCAATACACTTCTTCATTGCTGATGTGAAAATTAACCTTTAATATTCTGTGTAAACAACATTTTCCAATATGATTCTTACAAATGGCTGTTATATAAATCTTGTTTGTGTGTATATATATATATATATATATATATATATATGTGTGTGTGTGTGTATTTATTATACGTGTGTGTATACTGCATCACTGGATATATCACTACATCACTGGGCATAATCTGAAATAAATCTCACTGTGCTACATGCATAATCCTTAGGTCAAGTTTATTGTGTTAATTACTTCTCATTAATTAAAATATGTGACATAGCATTTTTAAAGACATTTTTGGCAATTGGGAACTGCAGTAATATTTATAGTAAAGAAAATATACTTTTTGTTTAAAAACTAGTGATGATATGATGCTAGTAACACTTGGCACATTTCCTTAGATTCTTTAAGCAAGGTACACACTGGAACACAGATAATCTTTCCAATCACCCAATCAAAAGACCGTTTCACCAGATATTTACTAGAGTGTACTATCCAAAGATCTCCTAATGGACACAGTACACACTTGCAAAAATCAAAAGATATCTTTCCATCTTTGATCTGGCATATTAGGAACTCCAAAAGATCAAATTGAAACATCACAGATCATTTCAAAAGATTTTTGAGCATCTTTGGACAGTGCACACTGGTGAGAGATCTGGTGAAAAAGCCCCAGTATGTACCCAGCCTTAGTTGTCTGTTTTCAGACTGTAAAGTATTATTTACACAAAATGCATGCAGGTTCCGTTTTTTAGTGCCACACACACTGGATCTCCTCAGAAGGGGACTAATAAAGAGCAGGTGCTGCCCACAGAACAAAAAGTCAAGAAGAAGCAGGTATGTCATGGCAATAAGCAATTAATATTGCTTCCGCTTAAGACAAGATCACTATACCAAAGGTAATGCAAACTCAGCTTCAGGATTGTCATTAGTGTGTGGGCACAGTACAAGTGGTAATATTATAAAATTAGCATTTGATTTTTTTATGTTTTGATAGATTAGGTAACACAATTCTGTAGACTAAGCACCTATACCTATACTCTATTGATTGTCTTGATTGCATTAACAACAACTGCTCTAATGACAGCCTGTTGGGCAGTCAGGATTGTCAAGGTGATTCAGTGTGGTAGCACTAAAGCATGCTAATAGGACAAAACTGTTTATGGGGAGTTTAAGGGGTTTTTTTTACTTAATGTGATTGAGTACATTTTCTTTCACTTGCACAAAACTATTTTCTACTCAAGATAGCAAGTTAAAATATTAACACTGATGTTTTAAAAATATTGGTGTTACTTTAGCTTTTATGATATGTAAAATGATAAAATGGTGGCAATGCATTGATATTAGTGTTAATAGATACCACATAAATGTGCCCAATCTATAACATGTCAGTACTATATAAAATTCTATTTTCCATTGTGTATGTTATTAGAAAGGCAAAAAAACAAAAAGGTTAAGCACTGTCTAGCATATTGTGAGTTTATATAGCCTAATAATAACCTTATAATGTCACAGTAATACTCACTACTGCATAGAGTGGGCATTATGTCTTATAACTGAGAAGATTAGCATTAATGATACAGGGCTCATGATTTAACAATGTATTGTTAAATTGTATTGCAATTTATTTATTATATTGCATTTGCAAATAAATCATTGTACTGGTTCAAAAGACAGCTGTAATGTAAATACTTAATAAAAAAGCTGATTCAATTTTAAATTACACTTTTTTAACCTGTTACAATGAACTCTGCTAGTCACTATATTGCTTTCTTTGAAAAGCTTTCTTCCAGGGCTGTAATTGATATGTGGGCTGTAAAAACTAAACATCAATGTACTGTACTAAGGAGGTGATTCCATTTCCAGCAATGGGCATTCTGAAAAACTTGAGTAACTTTTCACATCCCTAGAACACCAATACTATAATAACAAGTAGTTGTCTAAGTCTGTGTTTACATGGGTAACGGAATCTGCCCGTAAGAATGATTGAGCTTCATGCCATGTTCAATCAGGTAACGTTTTGCAGAATATATTTTTTAAACGTTGTTAAAAAACATTATATTCTTTCATTTCCAAATTATTATGGAACAATCAGGATGATACTTGTACATGTAATGAAATCCCTGGCTCATTATTTTATTAATATGGAATCCCTATGTAATTTTGCAATTGTGGAAAATATCACCAATTAGAGTGCAATGCCCAACAAACATCATCTTTAGTAAATTACAGTAGCTGAATTAGTTGAAATGGTTGAAAAGTACAAGACTGGTATATGAAATGCACCACTTAAGTTCAAAATAATAAGAATGGACCGGATCCATATTTAATAACGACAGCTGGCTGTTGAAAGACAGCTGTGTGTTCATTATGAGAATGCGCAGAACAGGGATTTATGCATTGGAAAGCAGCCAACCAGTGTCTCCAATGGCAGAACAGGCCTACTTGCCATGTGTACGAGAGGCACATGGTGGATGGAAAAATGCATGCAGATCATACAGTAAAGACTAGGTTAACCCCATACGTATGATCCTGCATTCCATACGTGAGCCTTCCGCATGTAGACACTTAAGGTAGGGTTGTGCACGCAAAAGGTCTGTACGTGTGAGGTGAGAGCAGGGGGTGTGCACTCCCTTCACACATACGGAATATAGGATTGCTAATTACGTACACTAGCCTCTGGTGTGAAGGCTAGCATACATAATTCTAGATACAGCCACATATGCCTAGTTTTACAATTGTATATGGCATATACACAAAACCTCCAAGGTAAGTGCAGTGGTATAATTAACAAGTATCTCTTCCTCTTAGCAGCATACAGTGTTTATTATTTTTGTGTTTGCTTTCTAAAGAAATAATTCAAAGTGTATAAATTATCAAAGATCCTTTTATAATTAAGATCAGGTTATTAAACACATTTATATTGTTATTTGTTTTTCCTCAATTGTAGTTTTTGTGAAAATTTGATAATCTTTTAATAGCATGTTGTTCTATTAAATAGGTTAATCAACTTTTTAATACATGAATGCAATGAATACATGAATTAAGACTATGTTAAAGATAAATGAATCAAAATTGTTTATGTTGATGGAAATGGTAGATAAGAGTTGTAATTGTGCATAGTTATAACTGGACAGACATCTAAAAATGTAATGATTGGGCAACGGTGTTTATAGTTATGACACTTATTGCCAGATTTACTAAGCTGCAAGAATGGAAAAGTGGAGATTTCACCCCTAGCAACCAATCATATTCTAGCTGACATTTTCTAGTATGTAATAGGAAAGTTAGAGCTAGAATCTGATTGGTTGTTATGGGCAAAATCTCCACTCTTCTTTTCCCACAGCTTAGTAAATCTAGCCCTTAATGCCTATTAAAGGTTGCCCGGCAGCTTGATTTTATATTCTAAAGTCTGAAAATTAGATGATACTACTAGATGTCTACTATATTGTAAACAACTGTAGCAACTCCTAATGCACAAGTGCATGCACAACACTGTCCTATTTTGTAAAAAAAAAAATACAATATTATCTTTTTTGTCTTATAAACTAATTAAAAGTGAATTCACTGTAAAGTTTCTGGGACAGGTGAACAAATATACAGCAAAAATAAATCATTAGGAAACCTCCTAAATAAACTGCTAGGAATATGCTATAATATGACCAAACCCACTATTCTCCAATACAGGTTTTTTTTTCAGTTATTTGTGTGTTTCACATCCTTAAGTAATGTAGATTATTTTTATATTGATATTTTTTTGCGCCAATTTTAGCCAATGCGATTTTAAATGACAATTAATAGCATGTTTGAAGATTGCTTTAGTGGGGACCATCCCATTGCACTATGTTCATACCAGGAATAATGGCTGACAATGACCAAAATTCCCTAGCTATATTCCCAAGCAAATCTAAGTATTCTTATCAACTGTAACAATCCTATGTATTTATAAAATGGCACTAACAATACCAAAGGCCACCTTGTTTACTGGTATGTTCATTTATTTTTTTTCTTTATATATGCATAATGCTTCATAAGTGCAGAAATTGTGACTGCCCACACACACACACATATATAGCTTATTTATTATTTATTAGATGTTTCATGCAAATTTTACTGAATTCTTCAGGGAATTTCTAATATATTTTTTGGGGGAAGGGGAGAGGAGT
>WWET01001419.1:296925-320792 GCA_011038615.1 Limnodynastes dumerilii | reverse complement strand
GTTATACTCTTTACATTTTCATTAGTGGATTTTCAGGTTCAGAGGTCTGTACAGATCCCACAACTCTGTCTATTACTCTTGGGATTAGTCATTTTATAAACATAGTAACAGGTTCAGAATCATATAAAAGTCATCTTATCAGTATGACTTTAATTACAGTTGCTGCAACTCCATTACTATTCCTTGTATTAATACTCATGTTATCTTAGTTCAGCCATAATAATCCCTGCTATATACCATCTTTGCGACTTACTTGCTCTTCTTCTCACTATCTTATTAGTTATGTGTAATGTAAACATTACTCAGTCTCTTTGACACGTATGATTAGTGAAGTCTGCATCTTGCTTACAACCAACAGTACAAATCATTTACTAGAATTTTCACCAAATTTGTTGTCAATATAAAGTTTTTGCTCTTTTTCCCCAACATGTCTGCCTGCACATTCTTTTGTCCTTTAATTCAAGTCTGCGCTTTTGGAAAGAGGAAAATGATTGCTCCCTCATAAATGTAATGGTGTTGTGGGGTTTCAGTAGATGGATGCTCAGTGCAGGGTCTGGACTGCCGAATCAGAGAGGCAGCATGGTCTCATAAACTTTCAGAACCATTCAATGGCATTTACTGTGACTCTAAAGCTACATGTGATCGATTCTGATTGGATGCTGATTGGGCTTGTTTGTGGTTTTTGATGCCAACCAAACACATATTTGCAGGAAATGAGGTCTAAATTGGCCTAATCCAGGATTTAAACACAATATGTATGGGCATATTTAGCCAGGGGAATTCTGCACGGTATTTCATTTGATTGTTAAAGCAAAATAGAAAAACGTATGGTTGTTCCAGCCTTTTGCTGCATGCAAAATAATGCCAACACAATAATTGTGCTTTGATTATATGCAGAGATACATAACCACTGAATGTACAGATATGAACCACAGGTTTTAATTTAGACAGTGAGAAGCATATATAACTGCAATGCCTACAATACCAGTGCTGTTTAGTGCAGATTTTTTTAAGGTAATCTTAAATTAATTATTATTAATTAGCGCAAATTGATTGAATATTGCATTGCCAAGCAGTCTGCAGATGTGATTGTTGAGTGTTATTTCTCCGTCACTGCCTTGCTAGTGTTATATCTTTGCAATTACTTATTACTATACTAGCTGGAAATGCAATTATCACTTGTTTTACTGTACAGATTAGTTACTGACTTCACGTCAGACACAACAGGTGACTTGATTAAGAGAGGCATACAGAATTTCTGATTTATCTGCACAACTTTGTTAGAGATATTTTAGATGCAACCATTAAAACATCTATGTGCACGTTGAACACATCCCATCAATAAATCGTAGGCAATGCTGTCAACCCATGCTAAAACCCCTTACATGAAAAAGAGATTTTTTTCCCTTAACAGCTTCAAAAGTAGTCATTTATGTTAATTGGAACTGAGTGATGTAAACATACTTTTATTCCCCATAAGATCATTAAGTTCATTTTTTAGCTTAAGTCAGTGCACCCGGTGGTTTTGTTTGCTGTATATATGCATGTTTTTATTTACATTATTGTGCTCTCTTGTAGTCTGTCACAGTTTTGTCATTTTTAATGGCACTTCCTTCATTTTTACTACACAAATATAATTTATTTTACACCTGTAAGTGACTCTTCAGAAAAGCACCTCTCAACTGTTTTGTGTAAAAACAAGAAAACAACACTATAAGTTATCTGTCTATAAACAATTTGGAAAAGCCTTTATGGCATACCCATACTAAATAGTATTAAAAACAGATGGCTGGATAAATGTGCCATCGTCATGATGGCTCATTGGCAACAAGCGGTTCTTGGTTTGCAAATCTCTTTCGTAAAGAATCAGCGTTACCCTTTTAGATCTGATTGGTCTTGCTGATCAACTCAATAGTAAATTGTATGAGTAGAATGAATGCGTCAGTAATTTCAAATTCATTTTACATAGGAACAGTTAAAAAAAAACATAGAATTAATTGTTAAAAATGTACAAAAAGAAATTTGAGGCTGCTTATTATTATCTAAAAATGGTTATGATCAAGTATTACTGTGATGCAGAAGAGGACTTATGTATTCACAGAATACAATTACCTATCATCCATCTGACTTCATTTTTAATCTCTTGTTTGCTGCAACACAATTTTTTTGAGTGTCAAACATACTCTTTAGGATTTCTAATGCCTTTTTATTTATTGGCTGCATATCCACTTTTAGTTTAATAATCCTATTTACAATTTTATAAAAAATATGTTATTTACAGTATTTTAATTACTTTGAAAGTTTTCTCTATTATTTTAATTCCTAATATACAAAAATACCTATCTTTAAGAACAATTTCATTTTTTTCTTGTCTGCTTAGTTTCCAGGGAAGCACTTCAGCAAAGTAATATTTGTTTCTTACAATATGAACAGTTGCTTCATAGCAATATCTTCTTTTCTTTGCTTCCCCTTTAAAATGGATTTATTAGATCAATATACAATAGCTACTTTTACAGAAAAAAAAATTGCTTAGGTAAATGTATGTTTCAAGAATTCTAAACAGAAAGTAATTGCACTAGATTTTCTTTAGTGGGTTATATTTTTTCAGTGTCTTACTTTCCTTTAGAGCACCCTGCAGTTTTTTTTATATATAAATTAATATTGGTTTTCGGAGGCAGGGGAATTTTTTTCTAGAAAGTTCATTGAAAAGCAATACAAACCAACAGTTTCTATGCTTTCTTCATACACTAGTAAGACACAGTCCTGCAGCAAAAGTGGTTTTACCAAGGTCTCTTCCTCGTTCTTATAGGGACTGGCACACAAATGATTTTAAACAAAATGAAAACATA
The DNA here is from genome assembly GCA_011038615.1 of Limnodynastes dumerilii. NCBI lineage: Eukaryota > Metazoa > Chordata > Amphibia > Anura > Limnodynastidae > Limnodynastes > Limnodynastes dumerilii. The sequence continues at coordinate 317,943 of WWET01001419.1, read as the reverse complement.
TCCCAGTTGTATTTCTGTCACAGTCAAGTTGCTGCAATTTTACCATCGTCGTAGTACTACGTTGATGGTGAAGATCTGTCATCATGAGGACTGCCATCTGAGTTTTCTGTCTCCCCTTCAGAGATAGCCTGCATTGGGGCATTGTAGAGCCGGCACCTGACGCTATAACGGCTACTACTTGCAGCAGGAGGTACTCGAGACCTTCCAACCCTAGAGGCAGCAGACATGGTCTTTGTTGAAAACCCTTCTGACATTACCCGAGGAGAACATGGTGATAATGGGGAGTATGCATCATTACCAGGTGACAACTGTGCAGGATCTTCGGAGCTATACGAGTCAGGGGACAAATCCCCAGGTGATTTAGGAGTTACTGGGCTTTTTAGTATTTCAGTAGCTGACAAGCGGTAACTGGAATCTGACCGGCTGCCTTTTTTGAGAAGAAGTAACTTAAATTCTTCATTTGATGTGTTTGACTTTTTGGCATTCCTATAGATAAGACTTGCAGACCTCTGTGAACCTGCTTGTGTAGTCTGTTGTGGTGGTCCAGATAAAGCTCTTGCTTTGCTTTTTACAGAGGTCTCTCCGGAATCTTTCCTTCCCAAAACTTTTCTTTTAGATCTACATTAAAACATACATATTAATAATGTCTTTTAGGTAAGTGCATTAACATTGCATACAAATAATAGTTCTATCTATTTTCAAAGTGTGCTATAAATTATATTTGCACCTTATAGCATAAACATACTAAAAATCAACTGGATTCCCAGATGTAATTTTCCCTTTTTTTGTGCCTTCATATCGAGTATATTACAGACCTCACTACTCAACTGTTGCTTTTAATTACTGTCAGACTTTAAAATTAGACATGGACACACCTTGGTAGGCTGCCACATTCAAATATATATCACTCAAGCTCACATTAATTTTAAAGTAGTTCTGTTTTGATTAATATTGCCAGATAAACACAGAAATTTATTAGAAAATTTGAAGGCAAAAAACAACTATACGACTCACCTAGTCTGACCATTTTTTTAAAACCCATTATGACCTCAAGATAGTTTACCTGTGAATGACTGCAAACAGGTCCTCAGTAGTGCGGGGTTTGTTAGGAGACACAAAGACATCGTCATTGTCAGCCTGGGAATCCTCACTCATTGGTGATAGAAGAGAGTCATCGCTTAGAGAAGTTTCTGCATTACATGAGAATAGTTTAACATATCAAATATATTTATATAACTCATTTAAAAATGTACATTTAGTTTTGGATTGAATTCAATAAATGAAACCATAAAGTTAAATTTTTTTTTGCATTTCCCACAGTTATAAGAATCCTAAATACCTGTAATGGACAAATTACAATTTGGACATGTTTTGTACTGCATTGTCAAACACTCTGCCATGTACCCCCACACATACTGTACATACGGAAATGGAAACACTATATTAGAGAAGCATCAGTGCTTCTTCCACTCAACCATGGGAATGCTGGATTTCAATATACAAATTACAAGTCTGTCAAAATGATTCTTCCCTCTACTCTCTGGGTTGTCCATTCTTCCCCCATTCCATGTTCTTGTGTTCTCCATCCAACATTCCTCTCTCTCTCTCTCTCTCTCTCTCTCTCTCTCTGTCCTCAATTCTACCCTTTCCTCACTCTCTGTGTTGTACATCACCCCTCTATGTGTTTTCTCAAAGGCCGCTAACCCCCAGGCATACTGCCAGGACACCCGGGGGAACTATCGCAGCCAGACATCCCCGTCACCAGGCACTAAGGGCTCCACTCTCGTCCACTATACGTGACACATGACTCTGTTCCCATCTCCTGTCTGCAGGAATCAGAGCAGGCAGCCCATGGGTATATATATATGTAATAAAGGTAAGGAGCAGTGCTAGTCTTTTATATAGCAGATCGCAGGTCTGTAAATATAGAGACCCTACATGCAAGTTCATAATCTTGCTCTAATAAAATATTTAAACCTTATTGTACCTAGACTTTATTTGCCATAAAATGCCAATAATAAGGGTCATGTGAACCTATTTAAATATAAGGGGCCTGATCCATAATTCCATCTGACACCTGACTTACCCAAGAAGTGTGCAAGTCAGGTGTCACGACAGCACGTGCCTTGGGCAGATATTCTGTAGCGGATCCCCTGTCATACGGAACCAGAATCAACAGCTACAGGAGATCTGTATGATGGACATGCCATGTCATCCGCATGCCTAAATCCCACAAAGCTGGGGCGGGGTTAGGCATGCTAAATAGGACACGTGGATGGCATCTGGTACTTTTGTACAGATCTGCGTGTGGATGGACGCAGATCCGTATGGAGATGTTACGGTAGGTTTATTGCCGCGATTTGCAAAATGACATTGGAGCTCATTTCACTCTTCCATAAGGAGTTCTAGACCTCCGTACGTGCGTAACACATGCAGTGGTCGGGATCCAGTCCAAAGATATTTAAAAGGAATGAAAACTCATAACTGAAAACAGACATCTCTGACATTGAACTACAGTCCTTTTCTAACCAAAGGAAAGAGAATAGCTGTTCCATAATTACACTGCTCACACTGACACTGTTTACATAGAACATAAATGTTAATGCCATAGGACCAGATCCACACCTCTGCTGCTGCTGTGCTCAGTAGCGGAAATCCAAAGCCAGATCCCCACTGTATCATAACCCCTGTGCTGGTGAGTAGTTCTGGACACTGTCTTAACTTTTATGCAATGATCTGGGTCTTTCAATGTGGATCAACGCGTAACTGATGGTCCCTGCCCCTGACTCTTAATTTGCATGCCTATTGGCGGGGGTAAACCCCTTCATCATAACTGTGTTCCCTACGTTAGAAGGTACAATTGCATAACATCTGCTACGCGCATGTGCCGGGGACTTACACAAATATCATTCGTCCCCTGACTTTATTAGTTCTGGATCCGGCCCACTGTACATAATGGAAGTGTGGTGTGTGTGCATCCTTGTAGGAGCAAAACAACAGTATTGCATTAGTCTGGACCCGGTCAATAGTTATGAAACAATTATTATTAATATCTTCTATTTATGAGTTATGAAACACAATCATTTTTAATATACAGCAATATTTAAAAGAATAAAAGCATTTTCCTCTTTTACCATTTCACATGCATTCAAAAATAAATATATTTCATTAACCTTTCCAAGAAGCATCATCTGTGCTTTCTGAAGCATCTTCTGTCCTGTTGTCCTCTGAGGCACTTTTGGTTGGAATACCTGATAGAGTGTTAGATTCCTGCTCTGGACATTCGTCACTGAGTGGATTTAAAGTAGAGATCTCTGATTGAAAGCTGAGAGTATTTCCAGGCACTTTGTCATTGTTGCTTAAGTCAGGCTCATTGCTGGGGAATGGAGACACCTCAGCTGCATTGTCTTGCACATTAAACCCAGTGTTTCTTTTGACAGATTCAGATATGTAAAGAGGTTCACAATATAGTTGTGTTTCCTGTTTTGTTTTGACTTGTCCTTCCTCTTGAGACTGACTCCTTTGTTCACTAGGATTATTATTACTATTGGTGGAATAATCTTGTACATATTTAGTAATGGTCTCTGGTTGTGCTGTGAAAATAGTTTCTTCTATTATGTCTTCAGTTCGATATTTTTGTTGCTTCTCTTGTTCGAATTCGTTAGATCTCCCAAACAAAGGTGCTGTTACTTCAGGTTTATATAAACCATGTCCAGTGAATAGAGCACTTGCCTGAAAAAACATTTCTGGGCTTGTGTCAACTGGTGATGCATCAATAAAGGGCAGCATGGCTTCTTCAGTTGAGAACTGACGTAATATCGATTTCCTAGGTGCTGACAAATTTGCTTTCTCAGGGGGATAAGTGTCTACAATTATTGTAGGATCCTGTGTACATAAAATGTTGGTGTTTTCCTTATGCCTGGATTCCCTGTGTTGCTTATTGACTGATCTCAGGTGTACAGATTTCAGCACTGATGGTGTTATGGCAAGAGCTGGGGATGAAGTTGAGTTAAGGTCATCCTCGGAAACATTTTGATTGGCGTGACTGAAAGCAAGTACCTGTGGTCTATATGGGATTGGTTTATGTAACACATGAAGAGCACTTAGGTCAAGATGGGTAGGAGGTATAGTTGGAAGTTCTAATTCTCTGCTTAAAAAGACATTACCACACTTTGAAGGATGCTGTAAAGATGACTTCCTTTCTGGAACTTTTGGTTTTCTCTTGTTACCACCAGGTGACAAGGGTCCCGTAAAGAAAGGAACAGGAAAAGATGAAGTCGGTGTTTCTGATTGGCTGGAGTAGCCACTTGATGGTGAAGCTAACCCTGCCAACTTTTCTGGTGAAGCTAATTTGAATTCATTTTCAACAGAAGGAAGAGAAGGAGTGGTGGCTGGAGATTCAGGCTGTGAATTTTGTGACTCTGAGCTTTCTGGAGACTTAATGCATTCTATGACGGTTGTACCTGTAGCAGTGCTTGAGTTTGATAAAGACCTATAAGGATCACTTGATTTCAAGTCATTAATGAGCCACAGATCTGCATAGTGAGACTGTTCACTCCCTTCGTCTTTAAATGATGGAATATCTGGAGCAATAAACTGCATACTCTTTGAATCAGTATAATCCATATTGACCCAAGGAATGTCCTGTTGATTTGGTGGAGAAATGTTGTCTACTCTTGAAGGTGTATTTGAAATCTCAAGTGGCAGCTTCATTTCTCTGGTGTTGTGAAGCACCACCTGCTGTGCACTGGTTATCTTTGGTTCTTTATTGTCAAGAACATCTATTGGGTCATCAGAATCTCTCAAAGATGAGCTACGTTTTGGTGGTGCTGGCTTTGCCTTTGGTTTCTTAAATGAGATGTTCTGTCTGCCTAGTGTTCTGTGACCTCCATAATGGTGCCAAACACAGTCTGTACTCATGGAAGAAACACCAGTATCTTGGTCATTCTCAGCCCCTGACTGTGCATAGTTACATATATAACTCCTATTACCATTAAGACCACAGTCAAAATGCATGGATGTATAATATCCTTCTGTGTCCACTGAGAAGTGAGATGCTGTGTCTGCTTTCTCTGATGCAGGCTTCTCAAGAAAACTATCATATGTACCCATACTAGTAAAACTAGGACAACTTAAACCATCTGTCTTTAAGTGCTGGGGGCTGAAATCTTGACGACATGATGCATCGTGGTGATGATGAAGATAATTCCATTCACTGTCACTTGTATTACTGTTATTAGGGTCATCTAGCAAATCTGCAACTGTAGATGTAAAGGAGCTAGACCTGTGACCTCTTATGCTGTCCAAATGGTCATCACTGTATGGTTCAATGGTAAAGATATTAGAATCGTCACCTGCATTGGGAGCAGTGTTTAAAGATAGCTCTGAATCACAATGTGAAGATCCAGTCAATGGAGGGGAAGCAGCTGGAGGAATTGTCTCTGATGTCTGAGAAGGACACGTGGAACTACTTCCACTCCAATTTCCGCTAGATGACTGATGATCATCTTTCTGATCTATGTGTGTACTGAGCAAGACTCCTGCTGTAGAAATTGAGTGAACAGGGCTTCCAAATGTATCTGAATTTGATGAAATGTCACAGCTGCCTGAATCTGCCATTCTTGATAGTCTTGATCTACCCCTTTCATTTAATTGTGGGCTAAGGTGAGAATATGATAACCCTAAAGGCTGGTGTTCTGGAGAACCTTGAATTGTTAGATTCTCTTCCCTCTTCTTCAGTGTCCTCTCTGAGTTGGGTATAAAGCAATCATCTTTGTAAGGTGCAGACTGAGCAACACGGTCATTATCATTGCTTGCTCTAGCACCTTCTCTAGGAAGACTACGAGAACGAATTCTATTAGACACTGTTGTGGTGAACATTTGGTCTCCACCCTCAGTTAGGGCTGCAATGTTTCCTGCAGAGTGAGAGAGTGATGCTGCCACTCCTTGACCCCTCTGAGCTCTAATTCGTCTTCTTGAGGGAGCAGCAATGAGAATGTCTTCTGTTTGGCACTCAGTATCTCGGGTTCCAGATCTCCTATTTGCAGAATTGACCAGATCAGGGTTGTTATGAACTATAACATTACGGTCCCGTGCTACAGGCGACTCATCAGAATCTACAAAAGAAGAAAAAAATGTAAAATGACAATTCTCTACGTTGCTATATTTATTTCTTATACTGAATTCTTGCAATCAATATTCACAAGAAACATAAACACATAGATGTACATTGCTCACACTGTGTGTTGTATAATTGCACAAACAATTAACTAGTAAGTGGAATAGCTCATATTAGAAAGCTGCTACTCCAGACCGTATTCAGAGTTAAGAAAGAGTTAGGTGCGTGCCGACCTGTCCTGTCCAGCCCCGAACCCAACCCCAGGTTTTAGGTGCCTAGGTACCTTAACTTACCATGCATTTTCCTTCTTAAGAAGGAAAATACGCACGAATGCCTCCCCACACCCTCTCCGGGTGTGTACGTGCGGTCTTTAAAGAACGTGCGTATTCAATCTACGTACCTAAGTGGTATGTAGATTGCGTAAATGACCTACTACACATACGTCGTAGGTCATAACCTAATTCTCCGCACTTAAGAAGCAGAAGCTTCTTAAGTGTTAATCCAGTCCTCCATACCTATATTTCAAAATATTAAGTTACTGTGCTTGTTTCTCAACCCTGATCCGCACACAATCCAAGCAGTTTACACTTTATGGTTATCTGTGTGTGAGAACAGGTGACACATGGAGAGCTGTAATAACTGCAAGTCACTAAGTTAGTTACCTAATGCTTCACCATTTATATCACATTAATACTTGAAAATATCTTATAACTTATTTGCTATTTCAAACCTATTTCTTGTTGAACTCTTCTGGGAATTCCTGATATAGTTTTTCTTCGCCTCAATTTTCTCCTCCTCTGCAGAACAGATTGTGAATGAACTAGGGAGCAACGGATGCTTGCTTCTCTGTCAAAACCAACTCCTGCAAATAAATTAAATGGTCTTATTAATTATTTATTGATATTAAACTGTTTTATTAAAGTGCTTGGAATTGACATAATGCCGTTATCTAACAAACATAATGGGCTGGATCCAGACCTTGTTAAGTGCATGAACTTAGTTACACCTGGACTAAACCATGTTGATTTCAGGGGAGTCATATTTTATCTGTTGCAAACAGTATTAGAGTTATTAGAGTTGAGAGGTGAAATAGAGATGAGAGGTGATAAATAACAGTGTGATAGTAAAGCTGGTCAGTATCTGTGTGCAGTAAGCAATTTAAAGATATATCCCTGCATGCAAAGTATACAATTAACTTGACTCCCCCCTGAATTCAACATGGTTTAGCCCAGGTGTAACTAAGTTAATACACTTAACAAGGTCTGGATCCAGCCCCATGTCACAAGTAACTGTACTTTGTGCCTAAAGTACATAATCAGCAACAAGCTTTATTTAATTTCATTTGCATATCCGAGAAAATGAAACCTGGAATACAAAACAATTTTAATTTGCTAAGCTTTTTGCAGAATCTTAGAACACCACTATAAAAACAATTTAAACATATTTAGGGGATATTCAGTTATTCAGCTTGGCCACAAGGAAGGGATGCAATGAAGTTGCTAATATGGTAGTTGGCATCACTATACCTTTGTCTCTATGTTTATCTTGCTGTATTGCAAGCCACACCTGATATACCTCTTAGGGGTGAAGTTATTAGTGCCAAAACTGTAGGCAAAAAACAGTCATATGTATATGTCTCTAAAGTGCATCATCAACATATGTTTTAAGTGTATCATAATGTGCTGATATATGCCAGACACCACCTTGGTGATAATGGTGTTTTGTTTAAATAAAAAGGCCAATATTGACTTTCTGTTGTGTAATGCCACTATATAATTGAGTGAAACATAGTACTCCTGTAGCACACAACATGGATTCTATGGCTACTTCCCTACCTTTCAGGTGCCATCAGTAGATAAATTTGCTTTCCTACAAGAGCAAACATCATTTGCATTGAGTATTTCTAAATACAAAACTGCATCATTCTGCTGGGTGTTTTCACATGACAATCAGATGAATTTCTAAAACGAACTTCCTATTATGTTTCATTTCAAAGGCTGCTTTTGTTTTGCTAATAGAGGGATCCAGAAACATTGGTTGTAAACAGCACAGGGCTGTTTCAAATTTCTTTCGGTATAACTGTATGCTACTCTATGAATAAATAAAGGTTTAAATAACCCACTGTCCATGATAAATGTTCTAGACAATATAAAAAGATATATTATAAGATTAATAATAATGGGGTAGATCCAGAACTACGTGTGTGCGTACGTATTTTAGCGGTGCGTATTTTCGTACACGTAAGGTCAATACACTCCCCACGGCACACCCCTTGCACGGATGTATTTTCGGAAATTACGCGACCCAAACCCTAACTTAACTTTGCCTAGCGTAACAGCATACGTCCGCTAACGGGCGTACAGACTACGCGAACGTACGCAGCTTAGCACGCCCACACACTTTAAATACGCAGCTTAGCACGCCCATACTGTACACTTTAAATAACCACCCCCGCCTACTTCACGTAAAACGCACGTATTAGTCACTAACGTAAATTTGGCACGCCCACACGTAAGTTTTTACCTTAGCAATACGTGAATTACCCATACGTTTGAAAATGCGCTACGTGAATGTGCGTATTTTCTGCGGTGCGCATGCGCAGTGTGTACAAATCTGCGAATTTACGTCTACGCCACACGTAAATTCGCGGAAATGCGTAGTTCTGGATCTGCCCCAATATTCTCATTGCCTTTCACATGTCTAAATCTATATGCATGTTTTAGGCTAGTGAATATGCTACAATGTATGTGACAGTAAGCTATTTGTTGCCCAAATGCTAGTATATTTTATCAACTAGTTTCCAGGTGACAAATGAATGTATATAAATATATAATATCTGTAGTACTCTACCAGAAACATTGATGGGGATAATGCAAGAAGTAATCACTTGGGACTCCTGTTTCATCTTCTCCTCTGGTGTAGGGAGAGGTAATGCTTTGTTCCAGTTGGTCTGCTTATCCAGTGTAGATGGTAGATTAGGGATTGGATTTTTTGGCCTTTGTCCTAATAGCATATCATCTTCCTCCTGAGGTGGATGGGCCTGTAAAATTATTATTATAATAATATATATTATAATTATTACTGTAGAATCCACTATGGATGTTAGCAAAGCACCAAAACATATTTTATATATTTTCAGGGAACTGATGAATTGGATCCTAACGGTTTTCCCCTTATTTCTGTGCGCCTCTGAATATGATGATCCACCCCCTCCCGCATTCAATATTCAACTATCCGAGCACAGACTAATCAAAAGTTAGGATCCAGTTAAATATCTACAAATGAAAATAGCAAACATACACATAGAACAAGATAGCAGCACATATATTAAAGAGTAGAAACACAACACGTATTGAAAGTAAAGCACACAAAAATATTAATACTTCAAAAGTTTAAAATGGCAACCAAAAACTCAAGAAAGAAGAAAATGTAAAAAAGTAAAGTAAAAGTGGAGAAACATTTTTGGAAGTTTTTGTGAATTGTTTGAGAAGACTTATTCCTAAAACCATTAGAATCACTGATTATCTCTGTCTCAGTTTATTAACTTAGAATGACAATGTTGGGTCTACTACAGTTTAAAGAATGCTAACTGAAAATTGAGACTATGAGACAAGAACCATCTGAATACAATGTCAAATATTTTGGTGCTCTTTAAAGCTGATTCTGAAATAAATGTTACACAATGTTGTTTTTAAACTCTTCATAGTCCGTTTTTATCTAGCATGTGACAGAGATTTTGGTTTTCTGTCTACGTTTATGGTGATACGCTTTCCGACATGTTCTATTAATCACGTCTTCCAACTCCCTGCTGTTCCCTGCTGACAGGCTTCAAAACACTGGCATATTTAAACAGTGTATGATGCCACTTACCTTTCCAGTAATCCCTGATACAAACTTAATATCTCATGAAAGGGGATTTTATGAAATTTTGCTGGAAAGCATATATATCTTTCCCGTTCTTTCCCCATCTGCAGCTTTTGTGTCCATTCCCCAGTATACATGAATAGCTCATACAAACTTCGAGCTCAAAAGACTTTGTTTCCTAGGTAACTTGGAGGGGGAAATAGTTTGCTGCATGCTTAAGGGGAAAGGGTTGGATTTTGCTCTTGATTCCTTTCCTGAATTATAATAGGCCCCTAGAAATTGAGTGTGTAGCGATCCAACTATTGTCAAATATAGCTAGAATTAATATACACTTAAAACCTGTGATGTTATACTGTCAATGGTTAAGCAGCCTGTCACTAAACTGCTGTAGTGCACCTTTTTTTGATTTAATGGAAAGTTGAAACTAAACTTTTATATAATAACTAAAATATATATAATAAACTTATTTTTAGTTACATACCAGAAGATGATGCTAAGGTAAATAGCTATGACAATAATTTTTATTTAGTGCAGACATACTTGGTAGCATTTACATATACATTTTAAAGGACCCTGTTTTCATCACATAGGCTTATTTAGTCAAGGAAGAATTAGTAAGGAAACAAAGATAGTTAAACTCTGAGGTATAGCAGTACTATTAGAGGGATAGGCTGAAGCCATTAGTACTAGAACACATGTGCTTGTGTGACTTTCCAATACCTTTCTACTCCATGGGGTCAAATGGCAACATTCAGTGGGGGAGGGTGGACGGGTTCTGTTAAACTAAGAACATAAAATGTAGGAAAAAAACATTAAAAGCATGCACAGATGGTAAATAAAAAACAAATTTATGGTAAAAGAATATATAAGAGACAGAAATTTTAAATTAACAATATAATGTATCACTCATAAGGATGCAGAAATAAAGCTTAAAACAAAAATATAAAAAGCCAAACATGATCTTGATGTTTAAGGTTAAGGAATGGATTTTGTCATGTATGTATCATGCATGAAACTTTACATGGGTTGCTAAAATGTTAAATTAGAGGACAATGATTTATAATACTTTCTCTATAGTGATAACAGTCTACTAATTACGCTAAACAACACAATTTCAAAAAAAGCATAACCCCAACACAAACATTAAACAATAAGAATATACAGAATACTTGTTCCATGGTTTATTCATAGTGTTTTAATCTGTTGTGCTACTCTTAAATATGTTAAAAAATCATCCAAAAATAAAGTGAGTGTGCTCTAAAAATAAATGAATGAATGAATGAATGAATATACATAATATGGCACAATAGGGTCTGATTATCATCAGTTTTTGCAGTATTTATCTATTCTGATCTGTGCATGGCTAGATCTGCCCAATGCCTACTGTAAGTACATATGATGTTATGATGATGATATGATATATGATGGCGATACCAACATCTATTGTCTAAGATTGCCATTGCTTTTAACCACATAATAGACTAAATATACACACTGTTTTGAATAATACCTGTTTGCAGGACCAGATTAATAATGATGCTAATGGGACTACAGACCCAGGCCTCCATCTGAAAATAGGCCCCCACACTGCAGATCTCCAGGCCTCCCATTGCGGGCTACATATTCCTCAAAAGCATACTATGTAGTGTGGGCCCTTGATAATTTTTAGCCCCAGGCCCACATGGCCCTCAATTCAGCCCTGCCTGTTTGTACACACATAAAGGCACTCAGAGTCTAACACAGAGCTGGTCAATGCCAATGCCAAGCTGCTGTGTAGAAGTGGTCTGGTTTGGCTAAGCATACATTTATTAAAATGGGTTGCCCAGTGTCAGTTAGTCCTCTTGATCTACCAGCATTAGTTAGAACAGTCATACGCTTAATAATCTGTTTGCTCAGCCCACACTACTCTACCTGAAGAAAATGATGTGAAAATTTTGACAACCTTGGGCAGAAAAAGAACCTGTTGGATTTTAGTGTGGGACTAAATGATTGGTGATGCTCATTGGGCTGCTTTTAATCCCAGTCATTTCCCTATAATATCAAATTAAAGATAGAAATGCAGATTTTAACAAATAAATCTGAAAAGTGTGAAGAAGAAAGGCAACATCTTACTGGTACAAGGTGTCGTTCCTTTACTTCTCGTCTCTTTAGACTATGAACTGCAGGGTATGAAGGGAGTGGAGGAGCAGCAAACACAGAACCAAGAAACCGTCTTTCTCTATTATCTGCTCGGGCACGTTGCTCTGTTTGAAGGAGGTTAAAATATGTTAGTAACATATTAGTAATCAGCTGAAGGTTATTTTTAAATCCAGTTTAAACATAGGTACATGTTCTTACAGTTTGAACATATAATAGGTACATGTTCTTACAGTTTGAACATATAATGGGTACATGTTCTTACAGTTTAAAACAGTGCTTGAAGTGGAAATTTAGAAGTGGGGGTATGAAATTTCAGCACCAGATGTGCGTTGAGTTTTGCAAAGTAAACAGGTCAACAATAAGAAATCACATTGTTTACATGTCATGTGGGTCATGATTTCTACACTGAACACTTCATGTTTAATTAAATGATCTGGTTACCGCTAGGGAAAACAATGATAGCTCCCCCATAGGGCCGTTTCTAGGGGTGGACGAGTCCAACCAACTTTATTACCCCTCCTTTTGTGTGCCCATCCAGCCTTATTGCACCTTCCTTTTGTGTGTCCAACCAGTCTTTCTGTCCCTTCCTTGTTTGTGGCCAGCCCGTCTTATAGCCCCCTCTTTATGAGTGTCCACCAAGCCTTATTGCCTCTCCTTCTGTGTCCAGCCAGCCTTATTGCCTCCCTCTTTATGAGTGTCCAATCACCCTTATTGCCCCTCCTTCTGTGTCCAGCCAGCTTTATTGCCCCCCTCTTTATTTGTGTCCAGCCAGCCTTATTGCTTTCTGTGTCCAGCCATCCTTATTGCCCCCTCTTTATTTGTGTACAGTCAACTTTGTTGTCCTAACCTTGTTTGTCCAAACAGTCTCATTGCCTCCTCATTGTGTCCAGCCAGTCTTATAACCCCTTCTTTATGTGTGTCCACTCAGCCTAATTGCTCCTACTCCTGTATCCAGTCAGCCATATTGCCCCCTTTTTATTTGTGTTCAGTCAGCCTTATTGTCCCCTCCTTCTGTTTGTCCATCCAACCTTATTACCCTTCCTTTTGTGTGCCCAGTCAGCCTTATTGCACCTTCCTTCTGTGTTTCCAACCAGAATTATTGTCCCTTCCTTCTGTGTCCAGTCAGCCTTATTGCCCCTCCTTTTGTGTGCCCAGCCAGCTTAATTGCCCCCTCTTTATTTGTGTCCAGTTGGCGTTATTGTCCCCTCCAGTTATTGCCCCCGCATGGGCCCATTCATTAAAGGAGGTCGAATGCTTGTTCAGCCAGTCTTATAGACCCTCTTTATGAGTGACCACCCAGCCATATTGTCCCCCCTGTGTCCAGACTTTATCCCCCCTTCAGTTTGCCCAGCCTTATTGCCCCTCTTTTGGCCAGACAGCCTTAATACCCCCCACTTTGTGTGCAGCCAACCTTATTGCCCCCCTTCTTCACTTTACCCAGTCTTATTGCCCCTTCTGTGTAAACCCAGCCTTACTGCCCCTACTCCTGGGTCCAGTCAGCCATATTGCCCCTCTCTTTATTTGTGCCCAGCCAGCCTTATTGCCCCCTCTTTGTGTCCAGTCAGCATTATTGTCCCCTCCTTGTTTGTCTCGTCTTATTGTCCCCTCTCTATGTTCAGCCAGTCTTATAGACCCTCTTTATGAGTGACCACCCAGCCATATTGTGTGTCTAGACTTTGTCCCCTCTTCAGTTTGCCCAACCTTATTGCCCCTCTTGTGTCCAGACAGCCTTTTTACCTCCCACTTTGTGTGCAGTCAGCCTTATTGCCCCCTCCTTCACTTTACCAAATCTTATTGCCCCTTATGTGTCCACTCAGCCTTATAGCCCCCTCTCTATGAGTGTTCATCAAGCCTAATGTCCTGTTCAGCCAGCCTTATTGCTCACCACCTTAATTGTTTCCACCCAGCCTTATTGCTCCTCGTTTTGTGCCCAGCAATAATTATTGCCCCTCTGTGTGTCCATTTAGCCCTATTGCCCTTTTCCAGTCCAGCTTCCCAATCCCCCATTGCAAATACCCATTTCCAAACTACTTTTTAAACCAAATAATAAACAGTCTAAAGATGCTCACGTGACCTTAGGTCACGCTTGCGTCTATTACCCAGAGCTGCAGCCAGCTCTGTCAACGGGCGGTAGTGGTCCTCTGTGAGACTGCTTTGAGTTAAAATACAGCTGCTCATGGAATCTTACAATTCTATGAGCAGCTGTATTTTTACTCCGAGCTGTCTCACAGTCAGTGCTAGAAGTGCCGGTATGCCATACCGTCGCATACCGGCCCACTTCAAGCACTGGTTTGAAACATATAATAGGTACATGTTCTTACAGTTTGAACATATAATAGGTACATGTTTTTACAGTTTGAACATATAATAGGTACATGTTCTTACAGTTTGAACATATAATAGATACATGTTCTTACAATCTGAACATATAATAGGTACATATTCTTACAGTTTGAACACATAATAGGTACATGTTCTTACAGTTTGAACACATAATAGGTATATATTCTTACAGTTTGAACACATAATAGGTACATGTTCTTACAGTTTGAACACATAATAGGTACATGTTCTTACAATCTGAACATATAATAGGTACATGTTCTTACAGTCCGAAACATATAATAGGCACATGTTCTTAGAGTTTGAAACATATAATAGGTACATGTTCTTAGAGTTTGAAACATATAATAGGTACATGTTCTTACTTTCCAGAAGATGGCAGACACGCTTTGTCGTGCCTGGTCTATTACAGTATTGTTATGCAGACTGTGCAGAGTCCATGCTGCACATATATTAACAAGATCCATCTCTAAGATTCAACTTCATCACTGATTAATGGAGATGGTTCAAAACATCATATTGCATATTATCTGGATGTTCTCACAGCTGCTGTACAAAGGGAGTACAGGTGTGTTACTTGTTTAGGTGTTTATTTTTCTATTTGTATTTTACACAAAATAAAACTTCAATATTAAATAATTACACAAGAGTCATATTTCATGCTGAAGTGCAGGAACTTCCAAATCAATTGGAATAGGTCTGTTTGATGCTTTTGTGATACTTATATATGGATTCAAATAGTTGATGTAATAGGAAAGTAAAAAGTTAATTTATTTATTATTATTTTATATTAAATCACATACAATTGAGATTTACTATATCTTTTTGACATTTTAATATCAGTAAACATGGCTTCCATTACTGATTTCTATATTCTTGCAGGCTTTATTAAAGGTCACATGAGAGACAAAAGATCACTTCCATAAAGTTTTTACTGGTGCAATAAAGCACAGACTAGGAAGCCACATTTTTATGACATAATTACTCTTGCAGTCCAGAAAAGACTTTGCGCACCCTTCATTATTATATGAATGTGAAAACATACATGCAATGGACCTTCACTACTATCACTTAACAGAACTTTTAGGGGTAAACATAATTTGAACTAAACAAATGCAATACCTTTCCAATTTTGTCTGCTCCAAAAACATAATTGTTATAGATTCTATATTTTTGACTAAATATTAATCTAAGGGATAGTAGAAATTAAGGTAGACAGATAACAAAAGTCTGTTTCGTTGTATTTATTGCAAAAATATATAAAAGACAGAAAAGGAATATAGGAAACCAATTGAAAGTATATTAATAAATATAGGTAATTGGAAACAAAAAAATATCATTTACAACCATTGCACCCTTTTATTAAAAGGAAATTGCGCTCACCTCTCCGCGTGGAGCGTAGGCTTTGCTTGGCATGACGATGCAGCTCCTCCACACAAATGGGTCTAGTGGTGGGCAGGAAAATGTTCCTCTGCTGGTGCAAGGATGTTTTGTAATATACATTAAGTTTGCTCTCTGCATCAAGGTTTGAGACAGCTGTTCAGACAGAAGACAGGAGAGAGAATCCAATTTAGTTACCAGTCACTGAGTAATAATGTCTAAAATTCTTGTCTTAAGTCTATAATATTTCACCTATACGAATTGTCTTGTAGAGTATTTTAACTTAAATATTTTGTATAAACTATGCAGTTAAAATAGGTTCATAAACATAATGGGCCTGATCCAGACCTACGCCGATGCGCTGTGCTTACTAAAGCACAGCGTATCGGCGTTCACTTTCCCCGACACTCCCCCTGTGCGGGCGTATGGCCCCTTCCGCTCGCACAGGAGCGTATGGCCGCCTAGCCCACCCTGCCACCCTCATTTAACTAGCTCCCCCCGCCCACCTACACTAACCAGGGACGCTGGGGGACGTCCCGACGTCCACGATGTGGACGTCCACGATGCCCGGCGCATGCGCAGATCGGCTTTTAAGGTCTGGATCAGGCCCAATGATACTCTGAGTTAACTAAGTATATGTCAGATGTTTGTTTTATCTCGTGGGGATAAGTGATATGTAGAACAGCATATATCTGCTCAGTACTCATTTATAGAGCTTATTTTGTATTATATGTTGCAAACACTTTTTTTTTTACCTTGCTGTAAGGCCAATATATCTATGCATATCAGCTGTCACAATCCCATGTAATAATAAATACATATAAATATAGTACAATTAACTAATTTATTTCATTTTCAATAGTCATTTGCATTAAAAATGAAAATGACTGATTTGTAAGACGGTGATAATCATAATAAATAAAGGGAATGGTATTGCTGTAAAGGTCAATACTGGGGAAAAGATGATTTCTTGTGTTATAAATAAGCATTTGTTCCAAACACATAACTAAATATATGTAAATGTGTATGAGGGAAAACAAAGCAAAAAGATAGCAGGAATAAAATTCATGGGGCCAGATATACTAAGCTGCAGGAGATGTTGCCCATAGCAACCAATCAGATTTTAGATGACATTCTCTATTATGAAAAAAGAAAGTGAGAGCTAGAATCTGATAGGTTGCTATAGGCAACATAATGTGTCAACTATGAATAAAGGCTAGTTCTGCATGTATAATCTCTTGTGAATGTTTAAAGCCACATGTACAGTAACGTACTACAGCAGACTGTGTACCATCATGTTCTCTTCTTAGTCATGATAAAATGCAGTGCACACATGATAAAAGGATAATGACTGATCCATGCAAAATAGGCTTTATGTTTGGATTAGACAGCTTTAGATAGCATACTAAACTGAATATATTTTTTGTATATTAACACTAGAATAAAAGATGTCATAACAAATATGAATGGTAGGGAGTGAATTAAAATAGATGGCCACAACTTGGTGATGTCATTTTCATCATCACATTTGTAGGGTTATATGTATTATTATTGTGTTATTACATCTGTGCCCTATCAATTATCACCGAATTGGCACTGGCTTAAAACATACATCTCCTAACCATCCTGATTCTGGCATGTGGTTTCTCCTTATGGCAGAGACAGGACAGTATGTACTATTAATTGATGTAGTGAAGTAATACCTTGTGCCTGCCACAGGTACATCCCAAAAACTTAACAGAGTAGAGGGGGATTATAGGGTTGAGTGCTCAGGCACAAAGCTGGGGATTCGCCTGAATGCATACTTTCTATATACTATATCATATTTCTATGTCTCAAACCCTTTACCTGCAATGTTGGGAAATATGCTTAAAAACAAGGTTGACATAATATATTTTGGAATTGCAGTCTAGAAACTTGGGCCTTTAGAGGCCAAATAAGGTCTGTGTATCCATCCTATCCCTATGCTGCTCCATAGTCACTGCTGCCTTCAGTGGCAATGCATTATATGTTGCAATTTTTTTATTTTGTTCCATTAACACCCTATACTTAGATGTTATCCATAAGAAAAACCTTATTTGCCTTTGCAACCTGTTGTACCTATGAAGCAAGGATTTAAAAAAAACAAAACAGGAATCCCTGTTACAGAACTTTCTGTATATGAGAAAAATGCTAGAACCTATTAAGTATTGTGATTTATAAGCCTGGCAAGGAAGTTGGGGGTGGTATGTTTAATATGATGGAATTAGCAAAGAGAGGCTGGTACCTTGGTCACCTGCACTTGAAGGACAGTATACAGGAAGAAAAAAAAACACACTATCCCATTTTCTTACAAACACTGCCTCAGTTCTGTAGTATATATTTATTATTTTTTCTTTACTAATAATTGATAAAACTTTTCAGAGAACTAACACACCATGACTTTCATCAGTATGTATGGCTTCACTTTCGTCTCTTATTAGGCTTTCCATCATCACATTCATGACAGACAGATTGTTGGGTCTGGATTGGCTTCTTATCATGCCTCATTAGACTCCAAGGGGTGGGATTACTCAGAGTTAATAGGTTATTTTACAGTTACATACCCGTGTCTGAACAAAGAGCATGATTAACAAACTGCACCTGCCAGAAACTATGCTGAGAAAATGACTTGCTGGCTTCCCCCATGTTTTCATATATGTACTCCAGAAGAAAGTTTGTTTAAATTGCACATAGAGAACAATAAACTTTCAACCTATTGTTCCAATGATAAATTAACACAAAAGTAGTAAAATATTATAAACTGAAGAAAAGAAAGAAAGAAAGAAAGTTAATTCTCTTTTTTATATTGCAGTCAAGTCAGTTGTCCATCCTACATTTATTAATATATACATGATTTCTACAAAAAAAATTAACATTTTTAAAGTTACAAAGAAGGTAATTTATTAAACAAGGACAGATATTAAAAGTGTAAAACAAGCATGATACTATTCTACAATTTCTCAATAATCTGAATAATAAAATAATTCCTATAAACCAATGCCTATATTCCCTAAGCTTTATGGCATATATGCATCAGTAGCCAGTTACCATGGATATTTTAACTATTAATGTGTTGTTCAGTAGCTACATAACAAACAGGATGGATGCCATGCTCTATGAGGCTGGTCTGCGTGAGTTACTACGCTTGAAATGTCTGATGCTGTCTGATGCTTTACTTGTAATACATTGAAATTCTAGAAGGTAGTTTGGCTTCTTAAGATCATCCATGCGTGTTTGTTCTAATAATAACCGTACAAAGGGCAAGCAAAAGTATTTCTGCTCTATTTACTTTGCTATATTTCTTTGGTTTCCCCCAAAGCGCTGTCTGGTAGACATGCTGTTTTCTTTGTGTTTGTTTTATTAGTATGTTTTGCTTTATTTTTGCTATCATTATTTTACTCGTGTCTCTTTTGATTTCACCAACAGATGCCATCCCTATGTTAATGGACACTAGAAAATATAAACACTAGAACATATAGAAAAAAAATATAAATAAAGACAAAATACAAGTGTCAATGGAGATTTCAGAAATGTCACATTCTTATTGGTCTGCTGCTGTTATTAAATAGTGCAGTGTGACTTCAAACAATGCAGCATAAATAAATGGAAATTGGCCCTTGTGGCCCCTGATTCCAGCGCTTATGAGGAAGTTATATCTACAACCCATTAATAGACCATAAAAAAAAAAATTCCACTAAATATATTTTCCCTATAAATCTACACGGTTGCAATCTCCGGTTTGAAATTGTGGCTTCCGAAAAAGGGATATTCGAAAGTTACTCTTCGAATGTCCCTTTTTCCGGAGCTTACACTTTTAGAATTTTTTTTTATGAATGGGTGAGTATGCCGTTCATACTCACCCATTCACTTTCGGAAAGAACAGATCAAGGGGACAGGTGAGGAAAGTCTTTCTGCAGGGTTAAGGTCAGGCTGTAGGGGAGGGAGGGTTAGGGTCAGACTGCAGGGGAGGGAGGGTTAGGGTCAGGCTGCGAGAGATGGTGAGTTAGGGTCAGGCTGCCAGGAAAGAGGGTTAGGGTTAGGGTAGTGAGAGGGGAGTGTTAGGGTAAGAATTAGGGGAAGTAGTGGGGGACTTTTTTTTTTACACTTTTCAGAGCACCGAAAATCAGATTGGAGCCCCACACCCAAATCTAAATACATTTGCATAACCTCCAACTGTACCTATTTAGCAGGTACAGTACTGTCTTTTAATTATCTGTACCGGCTAAAAGGGCTCCTGCTATATTCTGGCTCGGCAGTTTCCTCCTCCCTCACCTTCCTGCAATGTCTGATCACTATAGCAGAGCTGTGGGGACAGACTCCTACAGCTCTGCTAAAGTGACACTCACCTGTGAATTCTTTAGTCACATGATAAGGTATAAAAATAGATTTTACACCTTATCCAGGGCCGGCGCTACCATTAGGCGATCTTAGGCGATTGCCCCCCCATTTACCTTCCTTTTGTGTTTAACTCTGCTGCTGTGCTGCGGTGAGTAAAGGGGGTGATGGAGAGATGAGGCTCCGTCACCCCCTTAACTCACCTCAGCGCCGCAGCAGAGTCTGCGACTGCCTCTCTCCTCCGCAGCATCTCTTCTCTGATCAATGACGCTGCGTGACCCCAAGGTCGCGCTGCATCATTCATCAGACAGAGAGCGTGTGCCGCAGAGGAGTTAGGAGCAGGTAAGTGATTGGTGGCTGTGGGGGTCTAGGGAGGGGGGTTCTGTATGGTTAAAACTAGGGAGGAGGAGCCTGGCCTGCTTTATATCTGAGTTAAACTAGGGAGGGGGGCTGCAATATATGAGTAAACTAGGGAGGAGGGCTGCAATATATGAGTAAACTAGGGAGGGGGGCTGCAATATATGAGTAAACTAGGGAGGAGGGCTGCAATATATGAGTAAACTAGGGAGGAGGGCTGCTATATATGAGTAAACTAGGGAGGGGGGCTGCTATATATGAGTAAACTAGGGAGGGGGGCTGCTATATATGAGTAAACTAGGGAGGGGGGCTGCTATATATGAGTAAACTAGGGAGGGGGGCTGCTATATATGAGTAAACTAGGGAGGGGGGCTGCTATATATGAGTAAACTAGGGAGGGGGGCTGCTATATATGAGTAAACTAGGGAGGGGGGCTGCAATATATGAGTAAACTAGGGAGG
>WWET01001419.1:280340-295109 GCA_011038615.1 Limnodynastes dumerilii | reverse complement strand
GGGACCTGCTATATATGAGTAAAACTATGGAGGGGGCCTGAAATATATGAGTAAAACTAGGGAGGGGGCTGCTATATATGAGTAAAACTAGGGAGGAGGCCTGCAATATATGAGTAAAACTAGGGAGCGGGACCTGCTATATATGAGTAAAACTATGGAGGGGGCCTGAAATATATGAGTAAAACTAGGGAGGGGGGCCTGTAATATTGCAATATATGAGTAAAATTGGGGAGGGGGAGGCTGCAATATAGGAGTAATATTAAAGTAGTAACTAGGGAGGAGGGCCTGCAATGTATAATTAAAACTAGGAAGGAGGGCCTGCAATATATGAGTAAAACTATGGAGGGGGTGGGGCTGCAATATATGATTAAAACTAGGGAGGGGGCTGCAATATCTAATTAAAACTGGGGATGGGGGCCTGCAATACCTAATTAGAGGCCTGAAGGGGAATATGAAGGGGGCATAGAGGCCTGAAGGGGCATATGAAGGGGCACATATATACGGTGTAGTGCAAGGGGGGGAGACAGGCCAAACTTCGCCTAGGGACCTAGCACTGGCCCTAACCTTATCATACATGCAAACGAGAGCAGATTAAAGCCATGCGCCCTTTACAGGACAAGTCATGTCCCCTTCACGGACACGCCACACCGAGTGTATGGATTTTGCATAAAAAAATTATGGTGGGTATGCATTTGTGATAAAACTGTTTAAATACCAGGATTATGGTACCAAAAATCATGAAGAGAGGTGTGCTCATATCATGATGAAGGTGTGGCCTATTTAGCACTTCTTCATACATACTCCAAATAGAAATTTGCTACTGTAGAATCTTAAAAAGTGAGTGGGCTGCATGTAATCCAAACGTGCACGCAATGGTACCTCTGGATGCCTATGTAGCATATGGGCACAAAGCAGGCACAAAGCACAAAGCTTGATGTTGCTGCATAACCACATATATTGTACAAGAGCAGGTTAGTACACTGTAATGTATTCAGGCTATAGAGATTATGATTTGAGCGACTGCTTCAGTTGCAGTGCAAATGCACTAATACTACATCCTACAATGTAGTTACAGAGAGTAAAAACATTTCAGCATGGGACATAATTGTCTTTTTTTTATTCCAGCACTAAACAAAATAAAAAATCATGTAGTAATTGTCAACTCCTTTAGATTTCATTTTTTTTCCCCTAAGCTCTTATCAGACCTCAACCAAACATTAGAATGCTTTTCTTGATGTGTTGTGACAGGAAGCACAAGAGAACACAACATGCTTATGTATAAATAAGGACTCTGAGGCATTCAATAATGTATGTGCTGCCATATTGCTCTTTACATAGAACGGCTTCCCTCTGCTAGCTTAGCCAGCTAAATCCAACAAACTCAGCACATACTGCAAAGAACAACGGCTGTACAAAACACAATTACATGGAAATGTATAACCTAATCACGAGCTTGATATATATTTTGGGGTAATGGAGCACTGAAGCTCTTCCAAGCAGTTGTTACAAATAACAAGTCATGTTATTCATCTAAAAATAGATGCAAGCATGTTTCTATTGCTTTTGGTGGTGTGTAAATCATATACATTTTAATGCATAACATAACAAACACATGTACAGTAACATACAACTTAATATCGCTAGCAGGAAAGAAAAACAATATTACAATGTAATACTCAATGGAAAACTATAATATATAGACAATGGGTTGGATCCTGAACTACGTATGACATGCGCGCGCCAGATGTTCCGACAACGTAAGTACTGACGTACGTAACTAAGTTATATACGTCAGTAAGTTTGCAGAAGGGGCTGATCCTTTATTTACGATGTCCATATCCCCACCATGCAGGCAACGATAGCCGTTTAAATGAGGGCTCAGAAGCGGGGAACCCCCATTACGACTAGGTCTGCGTACGTATGGATGCAGACTCAGTCGTAAAGCTTAAGGTAGCTATCTGGACATGTAAGTAACCAGATTTACTACTAACAGCGAGCAGGGGGCCTGCACTACGGACCCCTGTACGCATGTACACATGCAGGAGTCTGGATCTGGCCCAATGTTGATAAAATTTAAAGCAGATAGTAATAGGTATTTTGCTTAATAGTTGTAAATACAGTTTGATTAAACAAAAAAACAAAACACCAATACGGGTGTAACTAATATAATTACAGATGGAGAGATGCTGACTGAGCTGGTGGGTATCATCCCTCCAGGCTGGTCTCCTATTGGCTTGCAATTGAGTTCCACAACTGAGAGGAGGGGGCCAGCTTTCCTGTATGTATGACTGAGGGAGGCACCTTTCTTGCTGAGCAGTTCACTAGTCACTGAAAAAATTATTTTCATTATCATAAAACAAAATGTAAGCAAATGAATGTATTACTTTATTGCAGTGCTGTATTTTCTGATCAAATCTCTACCATAGAATACATCTTTATGTAACAATACAGAAAAAATCCCGTATTTATTGAATGCACACATACACTAGCTGCTAATGAACACTATTGTCAGCAAGCAATAGATGAAATAATGTGAATAAGATTCATCTTACATTTAAACAATCAAATGCATAATCCTGTACTTTCTAGATAACGATCAAATAAACTATAAAATAAAATCTATTTAAAAACAGAATAATTCACAGTATAATAACATATGACACGCTTACAGAACACACCAATATATCTTCATCCTGCACTGCACATCTTACTGGCAGCCACTGTGATGTAGAAACACACAGTCAACATAGAGAGAAAAGCTTGGCACAAACATCATAAACGCTCCTCCCCCTGAAGGACAGATGTTCACTCAATATGCAACTGATGGGAAGAGGCTAGAAATAAATATCACCTCTGAACTGAGATGTGGAAGCCAAGGACTGCAGACGCACAAAATAGGAGGCCTACAATTACAAACTGACTGGCCAGTGGTTGTTAAGACCAGAAAATCAATACATTTCCCAAGCTTCTACATGATTTTTCTGTGCTAATTACATGTCCTGCATTCCTCAGATTTCAGACTAAAATATAAGCTTCTTGCCATGTCCTGAGGCCTGACCAGTCTGCCAGTGAGAATCTAGACATCTCATATACATAAAAAAAAACCCCAGCACGTTAATTTAAAAACATAGAACCGTGTACCGCTAGGTGAATTACGCAAGCGATGTGCGTAAGTTAACCCTAACGGGAGCCCGAATATAGCGCGTGTGGGCTGGGGGAGCCATTTAAATTGTACAGAATGGGCGGGTTAGGCACTACCGCCTGTGCCTGTGTCCATGCACACACAGATCTGTGCAGAGAAGTCACCTAAAATCCATCCATGAGGCGGGAGTGTCATGGGAGTGAACTCTCCTTTTTTGCACGGTGTTTAAACTCTGTGGCCCTGATTCAGACCTGAGAAGGAGCTTAAAATAAGAGAGGAAAATTACTACTGTGCAAAACCATGTTGATTTCAGGGGGAATCAAATCAATTATATTCTTTGCATACAGGGATATATCTTTGAATTGCTTACTGCACACAGATACTGACCAGCTTTACTATTACACTGTTAATTAGACTTGGGATAGGAAACGGCACCTCTCAACTCTAATACTGTTTGCATCATATGAAATATGACTCCCCTGCAATCAACATGGTTTAGCCCAGGAGTAACTTTTCTCACTTATTTTCAAGCTCCTTCTTAAGTCTGAATCAGGCCCTGTGTGTATTTTCACACTTAAGTATGGATCTGGCCCATATACCCAATCGATCTTCCAGAACATTATCGCATATGATGCTTATTAACTACCTGTAACATATGATAATGCAACATTCTGATAACAAGTGTACAAGAAATAATCTACATCTTCTACCTTACCGAACCTTAGTATACAAGAACTTAGTGGCATTCATTGTTGATGTTCATAGCAAGTAGAAAGGCACAATTAGGAAAAGTAGAGAGGTTTAGGCTGAGGTGGTATGGTCACAACTCAATGGTATGTTGACATCCTCTGTCTTTACTTCCATCTCTCCAGAGTTGGGAGGTACGAAGTGACTGAACCTTGGTTGTCTGCCTTAATTTTCAATATAACAGATTGTCTATTGAGGAACATGTAGAGTTACATCATTTAAAAAATAAAAGCAGTAAAGCTGACAACAGCTTATATTATAACATTTAATTTAGTAATATTTGTCTATATTTGAACAATATCAAAACACAGCAACATTGATGGCCGTTTCTCTATATTGCCTCCAGACAGATTTGAACATGTTACATTCATCTGCTGTGGAATGTCCCCATTTCATTTCATGCCTTGTTGTAGTTACCAGAGAGCAGAGGACTCAAGTGGTATTATATGTGAAGAGCATCCAGACGTAGCAGCTTGTGGCAGAAAGGAATTTAAAGCTTTCATTTTTCTTGATTTTGAATGTGGTTTATACTTTTTATTGTCATGTTGGTCTGGAACTGGAAACCTCAGCTGTGTCGTCATTTGGTCTGGCAGGGAAGTTATGTCAAATAAAATCAAACTAACACGTTGCTGGCACAGTTTGCAAGTCTTTGAAATTACAACTTTTTGTTTTTGATCCAATGATATAAACTTTTTAAGTCTTGTCTTGTAAAAATATGTGTAATACCACAATGTTATTGCAACTGAACGTGTAGTTTATACTACTTTACATTGCCTGTGCCTTCTTTGCTACTAACTGTGGACCAGATCCAGATGTATATGCAAAGTTCATACATTCACAACCCTACGGCTATGAATGTACGGACTTTGGTATCCTCTGTGCTGCATGGTGAAGATCAGTACGCTCCCCCTTGATCTCCTTAAGTATTCTGCATAGAAACCATTCTGAGCCTAATACTGGATTGTAAATTAGGGCTTAGCCAAGCCCTTAGTGTACAATATAAATACCTCACCATGTGTATCTCGCGCGCACAGTAAGTGGCCGGTATCCTGTCCTGAAGTCCACATGAAATTCCTTTTACTGCACATGCGCAGTACATAGAGACAGACGATTACCATACGTGATGCACAGAAATCGCCTGTTCTTACTAAATCTGGATCTGGCCTTATGTTCCTGTGCACAGTGCATGTTCTGTAAATAAGGAAACAAATATCTAAATGTGACAAATTTAAATGTATTGGTCATTTAAACTACTAGAGAGACTTTTCATAATATAATATATTTTTTTAGGTACATCATACAATATATGATGGTAGGATATTCCCTTAAGGATTGGGGATTACTTCTAGACCTAGTTGTCATGGCAGAAAATAATTATCAGTAACTAACTAGTTAACTTTCTGGCTAATAAATCCACAAAGGGCACACTGCAATTTAAACGTTAAGACGTAAGAAATTAAGTTTGTAGTAGTAAAAAAACATTGTACAGCACAAAATTTTCTGCCAATGCAAAAACAGTCACTATAAATACTTTCTGCATTACTAAGTAGAAATAAATTTCTACCTTCACCGCCACTTGCTTCTCATAGCTGGAATTCAAGATCACCCATTTAGATGTACATTAAGCTTGATAATTCACTTTTACTAATTATTATTTCTTTAATTTATTCATTTATGAACAGGTTTTCGTATAGCGCAATCAGATTACGTGGCGCTTTACAGAGAATATTTCACATTCACATCAGTCCCTGGCCCATTAGAGTTAGGTCCCTAACACATACATACACACAGACTAGGGTTTTGAAGAGGTAACTGGAGCACCCGGGGGAAACCCACACAGACACGGGGAAAACATACAAACTCCATACAGATAAGACCTAATACGGGAGTCGAACTCATGACCTCAGCGCTGTGAAACACAAGTGCAACTCACTGAGTCACTGTGCAGCCCCAGTTATACTACTTGTATGACTTTACTATGTTTGTCACCAGTTACATGTTGCACTTATACTATAGACATCACCTCCCTCCTCCTCCTTTCAAGTCTCTACACTTCCCAGTTTCTATTTTATATCTATCTTTCTAGGTACCTGATATGCAGTCTACAACTCCCTGTTAACTATTTCAGGTGTTTTTTTTTTTATTTCTACAACTGCCTTTGTGTTCTGGTTATGGACTATATACGATGCTTGCTTGTGTCCTCTACATTTTTTATGTTATGATAACAGTCTAAGAAAAATGATTGGGGTGTGGTTTCAGGAAATCAAGAATTTTGCCTAAAACAGTAAATGATCTATGAAATCTCAAAGTGATTAATACTCTGGTCAACCACTATTCCCAAAACAAAACAAAACGCAGAGACCAGTAATCAGATAAAAGGAATATTAACATATGTGTCTGGATGGGAATAATACATCAAAAACATTTGTCTTCTGAGATCCCAAGGCTGCGGTCTGTACACATATTTTTTTTCTTGGCTTGATCTATAGGTTTGGCAAATTGCCTGCAGAAGCAGGGATGCTGAACCATCATTTTGTATATAACATTCCTAACACAATTTGCTTCAATGTTGTTTCACAGGAAATAAAAATAAAACACCCTTACATTTAATGCAGCTAGAATTCTACCTCACCCAACCCAATTTTCTAAGAGGGTGAAATAAACTTGCAATTATTATCTGTCTTCATATTTTACATCGTGGATTAATGTTTCTCGTCCTCTATATTGTTGTTTGCACTTGTCAAGTTTAACGGTTTCCCATTCATAAGTTTATGGACTTGTACTGAAGGTATACCAGAAATATACCATCTGTTTTGTAAAACGACATAAAAGATTACTTTGTAAATTTATATAATACATAAATGTATTAATATTAATTATGATTTCTGAAGATAAACACGACCATAACACTATTCTACAAAAGGCACATTGATTGATTTCTCATTCATTTCTCCTACTAGTACTCTTCTAAGAGATGTGCTTGCTATTGATAAGTGTACTGGCAATAATAAGTGATACGATAGCCTGCAAAAAGATCATTGTAGCCTCATGTTTCATACCCAGTGAACTGAGAGCTGCTAGGCTAGCCCTGTTTTTCCATTGATTTTTCTTCTAGTCTCAGTGATGGTTTGGTAAGTAATAACAGTGAAGGAGAGGCAGGGCCATGCTAACCCATGGCTGGGCCTCTAGGCTTTCAGCTATGTCAGACCCCCTCCGACACTTCAATATTTCACCATACTACAGCTGACAGCCAGACCCTGGTACAGTAGGTACTTGACTACAGTACATGGCCTTATATACATTTTTATGGTCTCCTGAAGAATTCTATGCACATATTTTTGTTACATTTTTATTTTAAAGAGCCTTTAAAAATAACTGACAGCCCCTTAGTCTTAAGCCTGGTTAGTCTTATGAATTATATAGCCCTGGAGATAGGGCAGTAACAACAAGTAATATTTCACCTTTGACAAAATACATTTTATAAATGTATTATGTCTCCAATCTCCTGATTCACAAGTGTGCTGAAATATAATATAATATTTACAGTACACCACAAAAAATGAATAATCAGCAATTTATACCATGAGTGCAGCATTCTCTTTTTTTCATATTTGACTGAGAATTATACATTTTCTAAATATCCATAGAAATCAGCAAATTAATAATGATAGATTAGAAATAAGTTTCTTGCTTAAATCTCTCATCATTTCTTCCTAAGAATTAGATTTACTAAACTGTGGAAAAGGAAAAGTAGAAATGATTCTAGTGCTCACGCTCCTATTACGTACTAGAGAATCTCCAGTTGTGTCCACACATAATTGTGATCCTAAATCTGTCCTTTCTGCATATTTACATTTATTTATCTTATGCAGATGTAGCAGTAATGCTTGTTAATGTTAAACGATTTGTCATTTGCAAGGAAACAGCATGCATCTTAAAAGAAAAAAAATGATTCCAATGCAAATATTGGAAAGATAAACATTTTAAAATACAAAATCTTAGTTCCCGAAGCCAAATACCTCCATTCCTTAGCAAACAGCATCCTAGAACCATGGTGAAAATCTCAGCCCTGCTTTTTTTTTTAGAAAGCATTCCAATGCCCAAGAGGCTTCTCTTCTCTTATCCATGATATACAGTAAGACCCAGAGATACTCAGTGTGTGTGTATACAGATTGACCTCTTTTAAGTACATAAGGGGGTCATACTGCTGGTATTTACACATCCAAACATCTGCTAACCTTAGTGACACCCCTGCCAGATATCCAGATGGTTCAGCCCAAGAATTTGGTCCTTCTAATCGCTTCTCAGTCCAGCAGAATGGCAAATCAGAACACGGAGCAGTAATCCCAGAGCTCTTACACTCAATCACTCGTTGTGGCTTTTAACACAAACCTGTACTTTGTTGATTCCTCCACTGTCAAAATGACAAAAAGCTCTGGTATGGAGGTTCAGCATGAGATATGTCACTATACTGTAATTGTTGCAATTTACAGTCTGTAGCAGTTGTAGGAATTGAATCTAAAGTTAGCCTAAAAAGCATAATAAAATAAACTATGAAACGTTCAGCTCAGAAACAGGATTTAAATCAAATGAATGTTACAATTATAGAGCCATGCTCACTGATAGCAATATGCGAATATAATAACTGCAGTAGATCAAGAGACATATATTTATTTGCATTCATAAATATTTTTGCACCTCTACAGGTGCACTAAAGCACTAAAATATCTATAGTAAATGGCAGATGTTACTAAGATGAGGGAAAAAAGGGACAAGTATTTTATACTCATAATTAAGATTCATACACTGGGAACTGTATATATACCTACTCAACATTTCTCATGCAATGCGATGAATATATGAGAAGAGCAAATGACATGGCGTTGCAAAGAGTTCAGACACTTACAACTATCAATGCCATGTAAGTGTAGAAATTAATATGTTTGCATTTTATATATAAAACAACATTTTTCATCTTGCTAAACTGAACTGCAATTCTATAACTAGTCACTGTTCACTATCAGTGAATATTAATTTATTATGACTTGATCATTTTCCACTGCGTTTATAGACAAAAATCCCACAAAACTCTTTTTATAAATCCTGGAGCCTTATTTGTATGTCCATCTGCATGGACCAGAACAAGAAGGAGGTCACAAAGGTAAAGGTGCAGCATCAGTTTGCATGTTTGATACTGTAATCTTCCAGTCTGTCTATGAATTATGTTTAACAAAAAGAATGTCGTCATTTGTTTAGTGAAAGGAAGTATTTCAAATCTGTCTTTAGGAGAAGTCAAAAATTCTTTGTCCAGGGAACGATGACCACTATAAGACTGATTGGCCTGGTTGTTTTTATCTGTGAGAAAAAATGGTGGAAAACTGGAGACAGGTATTAGCGATTCATAGCAACGATCATCTGTTTGTAGACCACAAACATTCACTCATATCTCAGATCCTGCACTGGGGCACTCTGTTCTTTTATCTCGGTACTGAGTGTACTGCACACTATGGGTATAGGACAGCCTGTGTGCTTCTCTTCAATTCAAATCAAGGTTTCAACGCCCTGTATCTGTCTCTAGTTAAGCTACATCACATTAGAATACACCATTTAATGAAATGGAAAACTTATAGTTATCTTTGCAAACTCAAAACAGATGTTCAAAAAGAAAAAAAAAAGAAAAACCAACAACGAACAGCCAAAAATAATCTATGCCTCAGTGTCTCCTGCTGTCCAGCTACTGGCATAATTACATATAAATGAAAATGTAAAGTGGTCATATAGTGCTTCTAAACAAAGGTTAACAAAAATGACTATTTTCAAAGAAGAGCTTATTCAACATTATACTTACAGAACAGGTTGTCGGTATTAATAGGGGAAAAAGGCTATGCAGACAGAGGAACAGGTGCCAATGTAGCAGAGGACAGAAATTATGATTTACAAAGCAATTTTCAATATTGTTCTTTGCCAGGTTTCTTAGGACATTCACATAGCTGGACAATGGGGAGTAAAAAACATAAAACATGGGCATCCACAGAATAAATGCATATGTTAACGTGTATTTGATAAGAGCATCAGTCGGCATCAGTGGGGCACTGCTGGGACTGGAGTACTGGGCCTGGAAAGAAAGAGAGACCTGCCAATACTCACTTTAGCTTTCCAGTAGCATGCATCAGGGGTAGGAGTCCCTGTCACCAATCACCTACCTGTTACATTCTCCCAGGAAGGGTTCTCACTGGGCACAAAGTCTAGCACCTGGGGCACAAGTGCTGGCACCTGATAGGTCGCGGCCCCTAGTGATAGCCTCCAAGCAAAACCTATAGCGTAAGCTCCTTTTCTGAAACCCATACACCAGAGACACAATCTGGAAACCTTATACACAAGACTGTAGGCAGAAACCCTTTCACACAAGAATGCAGACTGGAACCCACACATTGTAAACAGAATGGATACAGATGGCGGAGGTAGGATCCAGAGGAAGAAAAGGGTATTATGGTAAACCACAGAGATGGTATAGATAACAAACAAGGCCGTCCTCTACAGGAAACCTGACCGCTAGATACTCACGCTACACACCTCACATGGAGGACAGGGCAGACAACTGAGAAAGAGAGTGCTATAAGAAGGCAAAGGGTAACACCAGGAATAAACGATAGGAGCAAGATATACGACAAGATCCAAGGCAAGAGTACAAAGAGAACACGATAAAAAAATACAGGCAAATGCAGGAAACCAGATGCTGAAACCGACAATCAGACTTTCTAGCAACAAGCTATTTAAAATCCACTCCTCCAATCAGCTGTGGTGATCGGGCACTCCCCTCAATGATTACCTTGCAGCTGAGAGAAAACAGGCACATAGAACCCAGACAGGGAAACTTCACACGCTGCTTTGTTTACCTTTTCAGCGTGTAACACTACCATGATACCTGCTACTGGAGCGTTGCACCAGGTAGCACATTAGCTGGGCAATGGGAGGACTTCTTAAAAACTAGCTTCCTCTGAACATCAGCCTGCTGTGAAACATTACTGCAGGTCTGCAGTGCTCCAGATATATGTGACATTGCTGCATATGATGTCACATAGGGGTGAAGGACTGGATTCACACTAATTCACCACTCCCCTGCCCCACTTATGAGTGCCATAGGGCACCATTAACTACCTGTGCGTGTTTTCCCTATTAAGGAGGGAAAATACGCATGTAGATTCCCCAGCCCTCCCTCGTAATTGACATCCCTCCCCCCACTTACTTTACAGAACTAACCTTCCGGCACGCCCCCTCCTACCTTAAAAAAATATGTGCATTCTTTAAAGACCACACGTAGTTAATTTCCGGATAGAAACCCTTGGCTATGCATGCGCAGTGGCTCCGTACGGAGTAATACAAGCCTAAGAAGCATCAGAAGTGCCACAGCCCAGATACCAGGCCCCACAATTTCTGCTGACAGCCCTAGATAAGGGCCTTATTCATTAGAAAACATACAATCTAGTGACCTACTTAGCTCTTTATTTTGTTGCCAATACTCAGTCCTGCACTAGCACTGTGTATATTCACTGTTGCTTCTAAAAATTAATTTGATTTACTCTGTTTTAGATGTGGAAATGGTGTAATTAATAATAGGTGCTGATTGTGA
This sequence comes from Limnodynastes dumerilii, assembly GCA_011038615.1. Classification (NCBI taxonomy): domain Eukaryota; kingdom Metazoa; phylum Chordata; class Amphibia; order Anura; family Limnodynastidae; genus Limnodynastes; species Limnodynastes dumerilii. The sequence continues at coordinate 283,590 of WWET01001419.1, read as the reverse complement.
GGGCACTTTCAAATTACCCAGGCCTTATTTGGGGTTTCAGTGAAAATGATTAGGGTTGCATTGTGGTGGTGGACACCCTTCAATGGCACTATCTATTAAGGATACAGAAAGGTGAGTGTACGAGTATTCAGCTCCATCTACTAAAGATGTAAAAAATAATACAAATTTTAAGGAGAGGTGTAAATGCGAGAAAATAAAAATAAACAGTTTTGTGAAGAAATGGTCCAGTATTATAATTTGATTATGATACGTGTCTGCATATTTTCCAACAGTACATATTTGCACAAGATAGGCAGAAAACTTGGAGGTGACAAGTGTGTTTATATGTGTAAACCAAAATAATGTCTACATTCTATTTATAGTAGAAATTGTGTGAATTTCAGTGTGAATTGACTATTAATTTATTTATTAAATTTAAATAAGTCTAATAAATGTTTCCAAAATAGAATATATGATAATTCTACCTCACAACCAAAATATACACAGCTAAATTATAATACTGTACATGTAAACAAAAAAGGGTTTTGACTAAGATGCATATGCAGTGCTCCTCATAATACTTGCTATGTCCTCTTTGCCAGACATATGATGGCCCATCATTACACAAATCAGATAGACCAATCAAATTGTATACAGCCCAAAACAGGAATTTTAATCCATGACAAAAACACAATAAAATTCTCGAAACTCATGTCTCCTAGTAGAAGGGTTTAGTGTCTAATTTATAATCAACATTTTATATTTTTTCAACGTTATTCCTAATTAGATTAAAAATAAATAACTAATCTTGTGCTATCTGTGAATATACTGTCTTAAGAGCATCTGTTTTTCTTACTGCTTTGTGCCTCACCAAATTACAAGGACAGCAAAGCAGCAAAGCTTTCATGGATGAATCCTAACTAGGCCAAATCACTTTGGAAAGAGGCCAAGACATTAATTTAATATTCACAACTGACCTGTTTTATTCCATAGAGGGATGAGTAAAAAGTTGGGTGAAAAGCCTTCTATAACTTTGCTGTAAATGTGTGGCTGGACTAATGCTGTCCCCTGAAGCATAGTCTACAGTGAACACATAAATGATTAATGCTAATTCTCCGTCACTCTCTCGTACCATCAGAACTGCACAGGTAAAATCTATGTGCATATGTTGTAGTGATCTTGATGTAGTTAATCTCCTACATATACTCTTCATCATCAAGTTGGAATTATTATTGTTACTTTAATTTACAATTTTTGTGATCTAATTTTTTCTCTCTCTAATATCTAATTATTTTGATTATTTTGAATTAAAGTGCTCAATTTTAAGCTAATAATGGCAATATTACACAAAATTTTGTTATGAAGTAAATCAATAATAAAATAATATTGTAAATAAAGACGGATAGCAATAAGATGTTTTAAAAAATGTATAGACTCAGAAATTATATAAAACACACCAATATTTGCAAGCTTTTAATTAACTACAATTATATATTTAGACAGCAGCTGAACACTGCAATGTTTGGCCATTTTTCCAATAGCTTGTGTTACATCAAATCGAACAAGAAAATTGACGAATTGCAATCATTTTCCAATATGTCTGTGGAATTTAGATGTGAACTTTGACTGCTTCACTGTACGGGGTGGTGGCAGCGTTTCCCCATAGAGGGAGTGTTACCACTCAGTAGTGTACTTTTTTATAGTAACTGAAAATTCTGTTTAGAAATAAGAACCTCACTGTTTTTTGGTATTTTGGACTGGATCCTGACCTCTGTGCATTTTCCGCATGCATGGAAGTCAGGCAATCCTTATGGAAGAGCAGAGTGAACCCCCTTGTCACTCACCTGTCTCATGCAAAGCTTAAATGACTTACACTGCCATAAGGCAGCCTTTATTCACATGTGTGGACCAGCCGTCCGTGCAACCGCTGATTGGCGCATAAGCCTTTAATCCCACCCTGACTGTATAACTTAGATGCTTTACTTGCCCACCTTAAGGAGTTTAGGTGGGCGGAGGAGATGCACTAAGTAATGTACCTCTGGAGATCCATAACAGAACATCTAGCATGCACATTGCCAGTCAGACAGACGATTTGCACATCTAGCGTTCAGAATTCTGTTGTCGGTGTTAAGTGGGGATCCGGTCCTTTGCTGCTATTTTTCGAAACTCGCCACAAAGCTGCAATGGGGTATGATCAGAATTATGTAGTGTAACATCGGCCACGCGCATGCCAAGTACATACAAATTGGCGATTTTATGTCATCGGCTAGCGTAAATATGCTAGCGCACGTAGCTCAGGATCTGGCCCAATGTTATTAAATAAGCTCTATTGTGTGTTTTAATAGAATATAATAAAGATATTACACAGTATTTGCAACTGTATTATACTCTGCATCATTTACATATGTAAACACACATTATAACTTGCAAGACATGTTCATGATCGGACAGTTTAAATAGTTTGGTTATAACACAGAAGGTCATGCAAATGACAGATGGCAACAGCACGTGAGTCTTAGTACAATAATTCCCCAAAAATTAAGAAATGACTTAGAGAAGACTAGTGTGCATTAGAGAACTACTGACTGGAAATTCTCTTATCCATAAGCCCATGAGAGCATCTGAAAGCTGACTAGCAGGGTTTACAGCCTGAAATTCTGGTGGATTTGTTTATTAATGTATGCTTGTATTACATGCTAGAAATAACCCAATGCAATCAATGTAGCATGAGATAACTAAACACATTTTCAGCCAATGCTTTTCCAATGGCTCAAAGTAACTGCATGTGCCACCTCAAATGTACAGCAGCATCTGTTGAAATATATGGGATCTCTGTTGTTCACGAGGATGAAAGTAGTCAGAAAATGACCTGGAATTGGCCTGAGGGATTGTGAATTTTCCACCACACCCACAGGTATTAATTAATGATTTGCAGCATAAAGGAGTCTAGGGTAGATGATTCACAAGAGAATGATGGGCAAGGAAATTTAGGAAACAAATATGTAACCTTAGCACACACACAGCATTAACAGTTAAACTGAAAGTTAAGTAATTAAGTAGTTGTGTTACAAGTTACTCCCTTGTTTACCCTAAATTCATTTGAGTAGGTTATTTGGATGCATTACAGTGAAAATTCATACTCCCCAATTCATTGTTCCGTGCTGGAGCACTTAAAAAAAAAAAAAGTAATCTAAACTACCAAAAAATAAACCCCTAAAAATGTTTATATATAAATGCCTGATCATAATGCTGGCATGAGCAGCAATGTACT
>WWET01001419.1:263704-279052 GCA_011038615.1 Limnodynastes dumerilii | reverse complement strand
AGTCAAATACCTAATTACTGAATGACATCTTCAATTGCCCTAATTGCACTATGCAAGCAACCACTGCTCCTGCTGAGTACATATGAAGCCAGAGATGTTACAGAAGCGTGAGTCCATGAATATTTTATGTATTAGGCAGCAGGTGAAAATGATATGCTATACTAGGAACTGAAGAAACATTCTAATCTTACAAATGATACATTGTTTTCTTTTTTCATGCCTCACATAAAGGAAATTTCAGTTTGAAACAAACATTTTGCACATTACTATTGTTTTTATTTTTTAAGACATACATAAATGAAGTAAGTAAGAAGAAAAATGTGTTCTCAAAACAGAAAGCAATCCTTGTTCCTACTAGTTCTCACTGGTTGGTGAGAGTGATGAGATATATCTGCTCCAATGGCTTCAGAGAGCGTGGGTCATTGTTATCTTCTGCCAAAAGGAATGTCAAATGGATGTATCTATGTCACTCAAAATAGTATAGGTTAGTGTAAAAAAAATATTTTAAACACACTTTTAGAATAAAACAGACGTTAGACATACTAGCTGCCCAAATAATAAATCTGGCCATACACTAGAGTGATTATCGAAAATCGCATGAAATCCCTAAAAATCTACTCGATTTATTATCTAGAGTCCTCCAGACTCCAAGACGATATTGGCGCCATACACTACACACAGCTGACAATCGTCATAAAATGTGAAAAACCTCAGGTTTTTCATCTCCTTTTATCGTCTCCAAAAAAAAATCACTTTTGACCATACACCTGCCTACAAATGTTTTTTCTTGTACGGTTTTTATATAAACCGAGGGGAAACATGCAGCTTCATTAAAAGTCCAGAGTCCAAATGCATATGCAGGCTCCATTCAAAGTCCAGACTCCAAATGCACATGTAGGCTCCATTCAAAGTCCAGAATCCATTATGAGCCGAGGGGCTACATGCAGCTCCATTAAAAGTCCAGAGTCCAAATGTACATGTAGGCTCCATTAAAAGTCTAGAGTCCATTATAAGATGAGGGGCCACATGCAGCTCCATTAAAAGTCCAGAGTCCAAATGTACATGCAGGCTCCATTAAAAGTCCAAAGTTCAGGTGTTTCAATACATGTTGTGTATACGATCGCCCAGTGTTTAGTTGCCAAAGGACAGGAAACACGAACAGACGGAAAGGGGATTAGCATAATCACGCCTAGGAAAGTACTAAAGTTACAAAATTATCGGCCAAGATTTAATTTTATCTTTTGCTTTGACCCATTTTAAATTAAACATGTCAAAAGATCAAATAATCATTCAAAAGGGATTCTTAGACGATTATTGGATGATTAACGAAAAAATTGTTACCAAACACTTGAATGATAATTCGCCCGATAACACAATAATTGCAAAATCATAATCGCTCTAGTGTATGGCCAGCATAACATGTTTCACTTAAAAGTTCTTATCAGACAAAAAAGTATCTGCCAATCCAATAATCGCTGATTGCGTTAATTAAGCATACATGATATATCCAATCAGCATCGTTTATGGGCATTTTATCAGTCAGGTAAATTTATTTCTGGCTGATCTGCAGGTTTATCGTGCAGTTTATGGCCAGCATGAAACATTTCTATAAGTGCAGGGCAACAGCACAGGTAAGTAACTGGTAATTGGAAGTGGTTTAACCTGCACACCCTTGTATCTGGAAAATATGCAGGCCAGCAACTGTGCATTATAAAACACTATATATGTTAGGACAGGCAGCTGTTGTTGCATGTGTTCTGAATAGTCCCCCAGGCTGTTCTGCGATTAGTCCATCGCTGTCTCTTCTGTCCATGTCACTGGCCAAAGAGTGCACAACAAGCACCACTGAAAGTTCCTATAGTACATAGCAAAGAATAAAAATGAATGTATGTGGAGGTATGCTAAATATCCACAAAAACTAGCTTTGTTATAAGTATTCTAAAATGTCTTCCTTGTGTGAGAATGAACAATTTGTGTGAAGATAAATGTAAAAAAATAAAATTATGTGACAATTATTTGTCTCCTACCTTTCTTGACTAAAATCCTGGCTACATCCATAGAGATAATTTCCCATCTAGTGATTTTACTAGCTAAGTAACTGGTAAAGGACATTCCCTTTCATCTTGGCAATTCAATTTTTTTGCAGTGAGCCTAAATTCATCTGTTTAGGCTCCAAACCATCCTAAACACCCATCTATGTACATTATAGTAAGATAGATAATTCCATCTAGCTTGACAGAGACTTTGAGGTGATTATATATTGCCCAACCTGAGACAAACATTTAAATCTTCTTAATCACTCAAGACCCATAAAATCCACCTGTGTCTGGTCTGTCTGAGAATCTTCTTGTTTCTACTATCTACTTTCTTTGAAGATTAAGACAACAATAATTTCCTAAATACAGAATAAATAATATAACATAATGAATATAATTGTTACACAAGATATCAGAAAAATATTAAATAAGTATAAAATAAGCACCTTCCAAATTATGTAATATTTTATTCTATTCTATTCGATCTACAATCACCGACATTATATTTGTCTGCCCTAGAATAGAATAAAATATTGCATAATTGGAAGGTGCCCATTTTATACTTTACATATTTCAGAATATTGGGCCAGATCCTAAGCTAAGTAAGTTAACGTATTTACGCTAGCCGATTACGTAAAATCGCCCATTTGTATTTAATGCGCATGTGCGCGGAAGATGTTATGCCACGTAATTTCTAACGTACGTACCATCAGCGCAACTACGAACGAAGGCGCGGGGGTATCAATACAACACCCGTAATTACGCTTTGAGGGCAGTGGGAGGCATTTAAATTGGACACTATGGGCTGGGTTTGGCCATCACGTACGCAAGTCCATTCTGTACATCAGTACTTACGCTAGGAAAAGTTAAGGTAGGGTTTGGGCAGCGTAAAACAGCCAAAGTACGTACGGCCGAGTTGAGTGCAGAGAAATTACGCTAGCGTAAATACGCTCCGCGTTCTAACATAACCAGCCCGTAGGTCTGGATTTACCCCATTATGATGAAATAATACACAAAGTCAATTATACACACAGTTATTAAGTTGATATTAAAATATCTAATAAGGTACAAACTGCTCTTTCAGGCACCACAAGTGATTTATAGTCTGTGACCACAGTACATATTGATTATTGACATACATTGTCATTGTCTCTTTATCTATGTTAACAAACTATTTACAAAAGGACAACTAATAATTTATACATACTTAAACTTAATTTTTCCTCATTTTCTTTTTTTCTTTAAATTCACTCTATACATTTTAACATAGTTTGCTGTTGATGTATAATATTCCCCTTTATTTTAATGAAAATGTAATAAAGATTAAAAGTTTTATCTTTACATTGGATTCAATGCTCTCTGCAATACAACCTTCCTTTTCTTGCTCAAATATTCGTTGGTAGTACAGATTTTTCTGTCTAATCCACCAACAAAGAGTTAGAAGAATGGAGATATGGATATATATATATATATATATATATATATACACACACTTAAACTCCATCCTTTAAGACAGTGATTCTCCAATCACAGGGGTGCACAAATCCAGGGCCACAGACAAGTCATACAGCACCCTGCAGTTCTTAAAAGAAATTTAAAAAAAAGTAAAGTATCTTCATTCTGGCAAATACTTTTTAATTTGTTTAGACATAACTGCCTAAAAATGGGACTACTCGGGTATCTCTTTTTGCTTAGGAGCAAAAGAAAAATGAAAATGATTGGGACACTAAAGATGCTTCGAACAGACAGTTTGGAAACTAAGGGCCGGATCATGACCTACGGGTACCTTATGGATGCCCGAGGTCAGTACGGCCGGTACGTGTCCAGATTCCTACCCTAACTGTTAGCGCATGTTGCTCAACCTTCAAAACAGGGTAATTACGTACGACATTTACATAATTCCCCTGTCGGCCGTAGCCCAGGATCTGTGCCTAATTCCTTAAAACACTTTACTAATATGAACCCTGCAACCGCCACCATCAGAATATAATACTCTGCACTTTCCCAGATGCAGTAAATAACACACAAGCAGCAGGAGGCCCATGTAATACTTTTAAAAAGGTATACTATGCCAATATTATTAGACTTGTTATCATTATGATCACTACAGCAGCATTATATTGGGGACTGCTGAAGCTCCGGGTTACCTGGGATATCATCAGGGCCAAAACATAGTTTTTGCACCTGTGCCCACAACTCGCTAGTTCCAACTCTGATTTGAACAATGTGTATAATGATATAGTGATATGATCCTTGCAGTAGATCATTGAAGAAGAAGGAGATCTGAGGTCTGCCGTGAAATTGGAATAATGTGTATGCATAGATCCTGTGTTTTAGGTCTGTAGAAGGATTGTGTAATTGCCTGATAAAGAGTTGGATCTTAAGAGGATTGTACAAGTGTGTGCCCATATTTAAAATGATAAAGAAGCTGCTTGAGAGACTGGCCTACACTCACCCTTTGCATTTTCTTTTCTTTACACAATCTTCTGGATTCTCTTCAAAAGGTGATCAATGATGCTAAATCTAAAAGTCACTACTCTTCTAATTCTCCTGGATCTTTCCGCTGAACACTATCTTTGCATAAAAATGCTTCAATCCCTAGGTGTTCAGGACACGACTATGTTCTGTTTCACATCCTAATGATGTAATCGCTCTCAATGCTTGCTTTCCTGGCTCTACCTCCCCTTCACTTCTTTTATCTGCTGGAATAGCACACGGCTCAGTTTTAGGTCCATTGCTCTTCTCTATCTATACCACATTGGACAACTAATAAAGTCATTTATATTTCAGTATCATTTCTATGCATGATACACCTACCTGATTACCTATCACCAACTGTCCTGGCCTGCATAATTGTATGTCTCTGCCACTTCTTATGTATGTCCTCCCACCTATGACAACACTGCAATAATCCCTACTTACCAAGCTTACTGCCTAGGTGTTATTCTTGACGTTGAATTGTCCTTTGAGCCCCACATACAATTTGTTACACGTATCAAAAAACATATCCAGAATATGCAAATATCTCACAATACATAGGAAAAATTGTCACTTGCTAATCATTTCCTGCAGTGATTATTGCAATGCTCTTCTTATTGGATCCCACAATATAAAATCAACCCCACACTGTCTATATTGTAAATTATTGATAAAGCAAAAACACTATAAAAAGAAAAAAGTCCTTATCATATTAATTCTATAAATAACACGATCATGAAGTCACTACGTAAATCAAGAATGTAAACTGTATATAGATACATAATAATAAATGTTAATAATAATAATAATAATAATAATAATAATAATAGATGTAAATCTACAAAAAGCACCACTAGTGCAATGGAATATGAATTATGATCACATTTGAAAACACAAGTAACCTTGTAGATATCTGTATGAGCTATAGGCCTTATAAAAGAGGAACACATCAAATTGTTATCAATTCATTTACTGAAACTTACTCTAAAGCGTCCTGATTAACAGGTTACTGGTACACCTCCCCCTCTCCCTCATCCTCTCCATCACCCCTTAATATTCCATAGCTGTGTACAAAATGAGGTGATCCTGCAGAGGGAGATGGACATCATTCATGCCTATGCTTTCCAGAATGTTAACAATGGTAAATTATTAAAATAGTAGCAATTGTTCTGAGTTCTTAGTATCAGTCATAGGTTTACACATTTATCTATTTAATCTGTTTATCTTTATCTTGTTCTTTGTGATTGTGGAACAAGGGGTATTCTGCACAACACCTATAGATGGCACTCTTAACCCAGAACTAGGCTCTGAAACCTGAAATCTGTGTGGTTTTGTATGATCACAAATGAAGTTTAATTCTGAAAATGATAAAAAATAGTGTATTTTTTTTATTCATACTCTGCACTGCTAGACACAGGATAGTACCGGCCATTCATCTTACAAGAAAAGGAGACTAAGCCTAACTGAGATCCCAGGGAGTTAATATAAAGCATCAGAACACTGTTATTGCTATCTCAAAATAGAAAATAACTGAAATAATCTTTTCATATTTAGGGTTATTGTGCATTTATTCCTTTAAATTATTAAGTAAATGCTTCTGTTTTGTATCTTACAGTGGTCCCTTAAAAATATATTTTCCAGTGAACTCTTCATACCCGGCAGTACCGTGAAAGATGCCATATTCAGATATGTGAACAAATACATTTTTTGTATTATGGGGTAAATGTTCTCCAAGTAAGCTTGTGGGTGTGTACACATCCTGTATAGCCATTGCCATTGTAGCAATGTATACGTATACTATTTTGTGGGTGGGTGGTCATAGCAAAGATTGACCAAGGAACCCCATATTGCATAATATGTCCTTGCTCGAGCAAGCTGTAAGGACTTAGAAAGCTACTAATATAACTGGACAAAATAATTTGCAGCTAAATTAATTTAAAATAGTTATGTACTTCTACTGTGATGACATAGTTACGTTTTCACTATGTACTTAATTTCTTTTATACTAGTGGTGTTATAAAACATATGCACAGCGCACCTAAAATATCCAGGAAACGGCTGAATTTGAGACAGCAAAGTATGATGAAGCAATTCATGTCTCACAGGAGAGAAATAAATAATATGGATATGTGCTGGAATAGCAGGATCATACAAGCATGATTAATAAGCAGCTGCTTGATGGAAAAGCAACCCATTTTCCTCTCACATAGTACTGGAAAAGTTATCACTGAAGTTTCCCAGGTATCTGTACTTGGATCAATTCTAGTTTATATTTTTATCGGCGAGATTTCACATGGTTTTAAGGAGAAAGTATGTCTTTAGGCAGAGGACAATAAGATATGAATCAGCCGAGGGGTAACAAAATGAATTATGATCTAGATAGAGTAGAGGGATGGTCAAGAGTCTGACAACTACAGTCTAATGTAAAAAGTGCAATATGTAAAAAGCTAAATTTGACATTAAGGTCAAAATATAGGAAACAACTGAAGAGTAGAGAGCTTCATGTGACATAAAGGGAGCTAAGCAATGACTAAGGCAATTCAGATACTTGGTTTCATAGAATTACCAGCGGAAATAAACAAATAGAAATTCAACTTTGCAGGCACTGCCAGGAAAACTATTTTACAATAAAAATGTCAGTATTTATTGCTTATTAAATTGTCAGTGAATACTTTCATTACTATCTTTATAGAAAAGCTTAAAGTGACGCTGCCGCTGATTAACAAGATTCTTTCATTACATCTTGGCCTCCATAAAAAAGGTCATCTCCATAGACCTCAATGGATGAAATTAGAATCAGGGAGATTACCAAACACTTCAGGGAGTCAGGGAGATCACCCAATCTTCAGGGAGTCTCCCTGATATTGGCATTAAGTTTGGCATTAAGGGCAAAATATAGGAAACAACTGAAGAGTAGAGAGCTTCATGTGACATAAAGGGAGCTAAGCAATGACTAAGGCAATTCAGATACTTGGTTTCATAGAATTACCAGCAGAAATGAACAAATAGAAATTCAACTTTGCAGTTCATTTGTATGGCCTCATCTAGAATATTATTTTCGGTTACACATTAACACCCTTAAGGGTACACACTACTCTAGCTGGACTAATATAGAGGCTGATCTAGTGAATTGTAACTGCACAAAAAGGTGCAAATCTGCACTTGGATAAACCATGTTGCCATGTGAGGGGTGCAGATTTACTACCTTTTTGCATGCAGGGAAAATAATGGATGATTTTGGTTACTGCACACTGGACAGCTTAACTATTAAACTTTAATTCAGAGTTGTGCTATAAAACATCACCTCTTAATACATTCTATTTCTGCATTTTAAATTAGCTTTCCCTGCAGTTCAACAGGGTTACTGCTACTTCCAGCTCTGGATCACCCCCATAATGTGGAATGTAATAATACTCTGTTTATAGTAAATCTATTAAATGACTGACTTATGGGAGCAAGAATGTTGCAAATCTTTAATTTTTCCAAACTTTTTCTCTTGTTAACTTTGTAACAACTGCTTTTAACTGGCACATCTAGTTACACCTGGATTATTAGCTTCACTGTGACAAATTGACCTTTGAACTATGACCTTAAGATCATGTTTTAAAATGGCTTCTTTTCTTTGATTTAAGCAGAAGGAATGAAAAGATCACAGCAAGTAGCTATTAACCTCTACCTCAGTGACTGTTTTTATTTCTGTGACAAGCAGTTCTGGTTCTTTGTTTTTTTGTCATTAATACTAACAGCAAATTCAGAATTTATGCTAGTTAGTTGGATGTGACTGAGGGAGGTCCACTCCTAATTAGAAAGCATTAGCAGCAGGTCTGAAATTTACTCAAGCATTCAAAAGCCTTCTGCCTTTCTGTCACTTTCTATCAAACATGTTAATTAATTTCCAGTTACCAAAAAAATAGAATTTCAACAATGACACTTCCTCTGAAGAGCAATATCAAACTTTTCCAGTTTTATATAGTTATGTGCATGATAATTTCCCTATATGGATTACCATTACATTAGAATGCCTTCTAAGCAGTCACATACAAAACATGGAGTGGTTACAGGTCAAAATCACAATCTGGAATGTCCATCAACACAAGTACTTTTACATAGAGATGCTACAAATCCTGGACATAAAGGGCATCACCGTTGGTTTTAGTGGAAAGCAATAACTTTTTAATGGCCTAACAACAGTATACTGGGACATGTAAAAGTCATGGGTCATTGAGACAACAAAGTATAGAGAACTAACAAATTACTATAAGCAGTTTGCAAATCCCACATTTAAAGTGTCATAGAAAACATCATATATCCCCCTATATTATTATTAATATTTACCCACGGGGTGGCCAAGCAATGGCTCTGCAGCCGCATGCGAATTCTTTGTACGATGTGCTATGCCTGCCCACAAGAAGCTCATTAGCAGAAGATGCATCCTTAAAGGGGAAGCGGCGGCCTTATATTGATTGAACCTAGTAATTAGTAAATAAAAAAGTTAAAACTCAAAATTAACCCCTTCCCCCACCACCCCCTCTACCACAACCTATAAAAATAAAGAAAGAAAGAACGGCCTGTAGAGCTGCAATGGCCAGTATGCCCATGTATGAACTGGCATGCTGGCGATAGTAGAACTACAATCGCCAGCATGCCCTGCTATCCAGTGCCCGCAGCGCCAAATAGCATGACATTGCTAAAAAAAAAAACAACCATACTGTGCCCTGTTAAAAAATACATATAAAACGTCCACATGTTCCCCCCAAAAATATAATGTAGTAAAATATGGCCATTATCCCTGTCCCCTACATAAAAAAAATACAGTGTCCACATAATAAACTGATTAAAAATGGCCACATGTGCCCCTCTAAAATATAAATAATAATAAAATAAACCTAATATCCCTGTCTTCTTCCAAAAAAATAAAAACAGTGCCCACATAAAAAATTTATGAAAAATCCCACATGTGCTCCCCAAAAATCAAAAGGAAAAAAAAAATGCACAATATCAATGTCCCCGTCATCCAAAAAATGTGTGTAGTGTCCTCTTCTAAGTTATAAAAAAATTCCCAAAAGTTGGCCACAAAATAAAAAAAACTACTTACCTGCTCTGATGGGGGTCCAGTCTTGTAAGCTTTTAATTCGGGGGGTGGCCTTGGCAAAAAAAATCCTATTGGAACGACGCAAACTATGTCCTGCACACAGGACATCCCGACGCTAATGACAGTTGAATTGTCATTGGGGTATATTTATACCCTTTGGGCAGTGTCAGAATTATCGAGAGAACGAGAGAGGGGGCTGAATTTTGCCTAATGTGTCCAGAGACCTAGTTTTTGGTTGAGCCCAGACAGGTTGGTCACTCCTGATTTATCCTTTCTGGTCCCAGCAAGAGACCTTAAATTTGCTCTAGGAAAATCCCTTTTAATTGCTTTCCCATGGTCTATTTCAGCCATTTTAGGGAATTAGAAAGCTTTGGCAGAGAATGTAAAATTTTCTTATCTTACGTTCTATAATTCCACCCCAGCTGTAATTTGATTATATTGAATGTTAACTGAATAATTGTCATAGGGAAATACAGGACATGCTTTTAAAATATGTCTGTTTAAATGCACCTTGCTTCAGTATGAGAGAAGCGCCTATTATCTACTTTAGGTGCTTGGTTTATTAAGGTTTCCTGTTGTGCTCTTATCCGGTCGGAAAACACAATGACCTTATTAAAACAGTCACCCATAATATTTTACCAACTTCCTAATAGAACATACTAGTCCCAACCTTACTAATGAATAAGCAAGCCCATTAGGCAACCTAACTATATCATTCATCAGTCAGTTTACTTCTGTCATTCATCACCTTTGCAGTGGGAAGCGGATGTTTCACCAGAAGTGCAGGAAAAGCTGCTAGTAATTCAGCAGAAATGTAATGAAGGCCTGTGGGAGAGTATTAGTCATTCTGGGAGGGAAAAAAAATATCTGAAAAGTTTGTTCTGAAAAGTGAATGCAAAGGAGAGTATTCCTTTTTATGTTTTCCCCAATAAAGCAGTAATTGGGAGTCAAGTCCCAAAGAGAGGTTGAAAAAGTAAGTGAGACAGCAAGAGAACAAGCTGGCCTAAACACAATCACATGGAAACACCGCCTGCAGGAATAAGATTTTTTTTATGTATATCTACATTTTGCAGATAAGCATCACCTTATATTGATCAAAACAAACTGCGTCTATTTGCAGCCAGTATTCTATAATAATGCAATATACTCAGATTAATAGGCTGCCAATTAATGGAGAAAAATAATACATACCGCTGATCCATACGTTTTAGTTAAGGCCGGCTCATGGCAGCGTAACTTTCATAAAGCCCGAGCAAGAGATGGGAGTGACAGGGAAAGTTCACTCCCCTCTCTTGTGCATAATGGCAGACGCCCCGCACCTATGGAAAGTGCATGGGGGTCAGGATCCGGCCCAAAATGAGGATTATGTGAAAGCTCTGGGCATTAGGGAGCAAAAGGGCCGATAGTAGGAAATCACTGTTTTTTTTTGTAGATTTGTTGATAAAATTAAAGTTTGGGAAAAACACACACACGTGACAAGGAGTATCCAGGAACAGGCATCAATTCTAATTGTAAAGGTCAATGCCAAATGTGCTGGACTTTATTTGTTCACGCAAGTAGTTCACAATTACCCCCCGGAGTGGCCAACATAGAGATACTCCAAATCCTGGACATAAAGGGCATCGTCTTTGGTTTTAGTGGAAAGCAATAACTTTTTAATGGCCTAACAACAGTATGATGGGACATGTAAAAGTCATGTTACAATTTCATGGGTCATTGAGACAACAAAGTTCAGAGAACTAACAACATTACTATAAGCAGTTTGCAAATCCCACATTTAAAGTGTCATAGAAAACATCATATATCCCTCTATATTATTATTATTATTATTATTATTATTATTATTATTATTTACCCCCGGGATGGCAAAGCAATGGCTCTACAGCCGCATGCAGCTTCTTTGCACTAAGATGTGCTATGTCTGCCCACAAGCCGGCTATTTCATAGCATAGCAGCTCATTAGCAGCAGATGCAAAGCAGGCATCTATTAAATAGCATTACACAAACAGATCTGATGGGATTTGTCCAGTGCCAGTTTATATATATTCATTCACATATACATTGACACAATAAGGATATAACCTCAACTATGTTTGGTCAGCATACAAAAAACCCAGCTCTGAGCTGTAGACAACACTCAGCAGTCCTAACGGGTTTAGAATGTAATCACCATGGACAGGGTCGTTACCTCAACACCTGTCAGATAGAATATGGAGGAGAGAGCAGTAACAGAGCAAAGGAAAGACTTGGAACAAAGCAGTGGAGAGAGCTTCGAGCAGAAGTGGGGGACAAGGTAAGTATTTTTATTTTTTATTTTTGACTATACTTCATGTTTGCCAACTTTTACACATGAATATCAAGGACATTGTCATAGTCCTATCAATGCACTGCACCAAATTTGTGTGTTGTGTACCACCAATGGATTGGGTCCTGTGCTGCAAAATAGCTGTGTCCTATGCCACCAAAGGGGTGTGTCCTGTGAAGAGCACCACCCATAGGTGTGTCTAGTGCTGCCAGGAAACTATTTCTCAATTAAAATTAAAGCATCAGTATTTATTGTTAAATTGTCTGTGAATAAATACTTTCAGAATTTATTATGAAGACTGTGAATATGATATCCACTGACTGATCTGTATAGAAAGGCTAAGAGTGACACTGCAGCTGATTAACAAGAGACCCAAGAGTATTTTTCATTTCTGTTTCCATTATTGAAGTCATGTTGTCTTAGCTAACTGCCAGTCTTTGATTACATCTTGGCATCCCCCATAGGCCTCATTGCAGGGAAATAGGACAGTTTCTAAGTTTTGTCATCATATCGCAATGGAACTGAATCAGCATCAGGGAGATTTCCAAACTCTTCAGGAACTCAACAACATCACCCACTCTTCAGGGAGGCTCCCCGATATAAAGTGAGAATTGGCAACTATGTTATACTTTTTTCTTAAAGGATCACATGCCAAATGTACAACTGTCGGTATTGTACCCCACGTCGGCATAACATTTTTCGCTATTAAATCTATTTTGGCAATCATACAGAAGGCATAACAGTTTAATCTGTGGAATATAAAATAGTTTTGTAGGGGTGCAGCTCTGTGTTGGTGATGTCACAAGCAATATATATGTCACCCCTACAATACTATCTTTTTGATTTTTTTGGAGCCCATCCTTTTGTAAGCAGCAACACAAAGATGAAGGGAAGCATGAAATATCCCTATTTTATATCTTTAATATAGTTTCAGCTGTATCATTGTCAAATTTGTTTTTGTCCCTATAGTGACTTGAGCAGGTCCTAACTCACCCAGTGTACACTGACAACCAGTGCCGTCATCAGTGGGGACAGCCGGGCCTATCGCCGATACTTACCTAGTTCTGTAGCAGCAGGTATCGGCGGTATCTTACTGCCGATACTTTCTGCTTAGCGCTATTTAGTAGCCGGCCAATGCACAGGGAACGTTCTTCCCTGCGCACCGGCCCGCTGTTTAAGTGTGTCTGTTGAGCTCCGCCACCAGTGCCTCGCGGCTGGGTCCCAGACCCCACATTTGTCTGCTGACAACACTGGTCACAAGGCAACCGCATTTGTTGTGATTTTAGGTTTTCACTCACCAAATCTCAGACAGGTACCTCCTTCCTGGATTCAGATATAAAGAGCAGAATATCAATCATAACTCAATCAATGAACCCATCCACAATTACAATAGGTTTTACTTTTTTTGGAAAAAATAAAATTAGAATTTAATTTAATTAATTATTAAAATGCATTTTGATGGTGAACTTCATGGACCTAGGAGTTTCTTACACATATTGGCCCTGATTCACAGTTAAGAAGCTCCGGCTTTTTAGGTGCGTAATTTTGAGAATGTAAGGACTACGCATGCTACATACCAGTTAGATACGTAGATTGCCTCTGTGCGTTCTTTAAAGATCGCACGGAGTAGTTTATGAAGAAAGTGGCGTGCTAATGCCGCCTCAGGGGGGGGGTTTAGTTAGAAGTGGGAGGGGGGAGCGATTTAGATAAGCCGGGGCGGAGGCGGGAAGAGGCATTCTCCGTGCGTAGTTTCCTTCTTAAGAAGGAAACTATGCACGGTTAGTTAAGGTAGTCCTATGGCACTCTTAAGTAAAACGGGGGGCGGGTTAGAATCTGAACTAGTGAGTTAGGTGTGGAACTGTCTGCACCTAACTCACTCCTAAATGTGAATACGGTTCATTATGTCCCTATGTTGAGAAGCTGAGCTATTGTGTGAGCTATTGAAAAACCTTAATTTACAGCAGTTAGATCACACATTATACAAGTACTGAACATCAGTAAAACAAAGAAAAGTGAGTTTTCAAGTTTAAATGGAAATGCATGATATTTGAACTTGTTTTAAATCACATTTTGTTTATATTGGCACAAATAGTTACAAAGCAGAATATTATACCATAACTTAATCTTGCTAGCATACATTAAAGTAAATCCTATTTGGTAAATGGTTTGTGAAGAACATGTACGGAAAAATGGGTCATAAAACGGACAAAATTTTAATTGGGCTTGTCTGCTGCAGAAATACATATACTGGAGAACTTAGAACTATCATACGACCAGTGGGATTTTAATCAACCTGTAAATCTCAGACATGCCTGTTTCGTCTAAACAACCTAAATGCACGACTCTTGCCATTACACTCCTCCGGATACAGGATATGCAGTGACAAATATGAACCTGTGGCAAATAATTAATTTGAATTCTTACACATGTTTAAACAATTCAAGTGGACCAAAGCAGACAGAGATTACAGAGCAATAACACATCATGATCCGATCATGTGGTGTAAACACGTAAAAGTTAATGTGTTCATTTTAATGTGACAACGTTTTAACAATTTTCCTCTTTTCAAACCAAGAAATATTGCAAAATATATGCAGTAAATTGCACGAGCATGGTCTCAATCATAGAGTAGATAAGATAGTGCGAAGAACAGTGTGAATTCACTTTTTAAACAGCATTGTTTTGATTTTTTCCAAATGTTGTCTGTCACATTCACTTGCATTATAGTCAATGATAATCCGAAACCTAAGTGACTTCCCAATCATTAGCCTTTTTGCTTAAGAAAAAATGGTACACATGCTTGGCTACACTTATGGAATGTCTTAACCACCATACGTTTGGAGATCCGAGAATTGAAATAATCACACGGGAGACATGGCCACACTCTATGATAAGTATTTAGTAGATCTGAATTGATAGGCTAAACAGTACTGCCTCCCAGAAAAAACCTATTTGTGACACATGCCAGATGAGACCTGTTTTTTGGCAGCTAGTGAAAATTGTTGATGGAGAAGAAAATCTGTTGTGCAAATTATGTTATCCATAAACTGTAAACCTGCACGTCACTGGTCATACAGAGTAAATCCCACAAAGATAGAGCACTGTCTGGAATCAAACGCGTAACTCATATGATTACTAATTTGAGTAATAATCAATAATCATTGCTACATTTATATGGTTGAAGTATTTATAGGTTGTATTTACTGTATCTTCTCACAAAGTGCGAGAGAGCCAAAGAGGGAGAGAGAGAGAGAGAGAGACAGACACAGAGAGAGAGAGAAAGAGAAAGAGAAAGAGGGAGAGAGAGAGAGAAGGCCTGGCCTTATTCTTGGCCAACCTGGAGAGCCACAGGTTGGCCAAGAATAAAGTTTATAAAAATAGTCTAGTAATACAATATATATATATATATATATATATATATATATATATATATAGAT
>WWET01001419.1:234893-252930 GCA_011038615.1 Limnodynastes dumerilii | reverse complement strand
TGTCATGTCATGTTTTTGCTGCTTTCCAGATGATGCAGGAGTCATGTAGGGGAAACAGGTTCACTTATATGGAAGCAGCAGTTTTAAATTAAAAACACATTGAGAACACATTGTACGAGAGAATGAGGGAGGAGGATTGCATAATCTAATTGCTTCAAGTATATAGTATTTTAATGTTATGTTCTTCACTGTACAATATGTCATGTTTTTGCTGCTTTCCAGATGATGCAGGAGTCATGTAGGGGAAACAGGTTCACTTATATGGAAGCAGCAGTTTTAAATTAAAAACACATTGAGAACACATTGTACGAGAGAATGAGGGAGGAGGATTTGAAAGCATAATCTAAAAGGAAAAGTCAACACTGACATACATTTATTGTAAACGATACTTTAAATCCCTCAAGATATTGACACCCGTGAATTAATGGATGCTCTGTGTCCATGTGACACTAATACAAATGCTGACTGCACTGTTTGTAGAATGGTGTATAGCAATGCATTAATTACTAAGGGCTCCATTTACTAAGCAGAGACTCAAAATACTGCTGTTTCCTATTTTGGCTCCCTCCCTGATGTTTGCATACATTAAAGCCACAGCACCATAAAACCACTGAGGCAGAACTGTCACACTCTGCACTAGACAATCCAGACCAATATGTAGTGCTGGAGAACGATCTCTTTTACTAAATGGATCCACATAATCTTACTGAAAACAAGAGAATCTCAAATATGATGAAACTAAAATATGTAGAAAGCATCAGATTTTTGCTATATTTATTTTCTTTAAAATGAAATATTCCTGAACATTGACATTTCCCAATTCCAATCATTGCTGAAAAACACTTTGATAGGTTGTGCTCATGGTCATCTTTATATTAGTTAGTTTCAGAAAGCTTTCTAATTTAATAGAACGATGGGAACTATTACATGTAGTCCCTTAGACAGGGACGATTGTGAATAAAGCAGCAATAACCATTCTTCATTCTTGAATATAGAACAAATATTTAACCCTCAACGATCTATAAGTAGATGGTACAGGCCTGAGTTGAGGTGTTAGACAGGTACAGCAACATAAGTATGTTTTTAGGGAAGAGGAACAGCCTAGTGATTCAGATGTCTGGCTACACCCCAGCATTATGTGACCACATGCCCTTTACACACATTTGCCACGATCCTTTGTTGAGTCAGTATATAGAGTTGATACCAGTGGCCCCTGAGTTGATACCAATGGCTTAACCAAGCCTTTACTGTACTATTAACATAACTTCCCCTCCCACCTGATGTACACAACCTGCTCCTTCCCATCCCACTGACAGAAATGGGGGAAAATGTCTACATTTGGGAAGTATTGATACAGTTCAATGTAACTGAAACCCTATGAATATACTGAATGCATTAACAAATATCAGTTTATTACTGAGGTTACAACTGAGCTAAACTGAAAAATTCCGCTATAATAAAATCTAAAAGGTGTTTAGAACCCTGCTGCTATGCAGCCTTGCACATCCGTTAGAGATAGTCACTCACCTAGCACAGTAAACTGTTCAGTGCATGATTATGCAAATAGAATGACAATTCTTTATGTCAATATATCATTTGTTCTGGTTTAATGCTTGTTGTTAATTCACACATCTTTACATGGCTCTCTGTCTTCTGGTTCTTACCTTATGGAATGCATCAATGTTTCCACTAATGACTGAGAGAAATGACCCACATCTACCCAGTCTAAATTCTTGCTGATTTACACAAGCTTGGCCTTTATTTCTGATCTAGTTGCCTATTTACAACCATACAATATAAAATCAACGTGTCTACAAAGCTACTATCTACTTATCTCATAAACTGGCAAACTGATATCACAAATGTAACAGTTATGCAATGCTTAATTATGACTCTAAATAAGTTGAATGTTTGTCTATAATAAATGAATTATGTTCAACACTTGAATGCCTCATTCTAATATGCTATTGTTCTATTTTTTACACTACCCAATAACAATACATGTTTAACTTAGTAAGGTTTTATTATTTTAGTTTTAATAACCTGGATGTTGTTAGTCCCTTTACTTTGTTAAAGCTACTCTAATTTTCATAGCACATCCTGATAAACCCTGCTAATTCAGATGTCTGATGATGGCTTTTTATTTTGTAGCACTTCTTTACCTCCAGCCATATATTTCTGAAGCTCTTTATAGGACTTACATCATCAGTCTGTACTCTTTTCAACAACATGCTGGGAGCAGCATTACTATTGTTTTGCTTGTTGATCCCATCAGCCAGGGAAAGCTCACCCACTTAACAGAATCAGCAGTCATATTCCGGTCTAACTCCAGCCCCCAGTCCATTATTATATTGCAAGAGTCTGCCAATCCCACCTAACAAAACAAATAGATCCTGATAATCCTGGTGACATTACCCACAAAGGTAGATGTATTAAAGGTTTCATTCCTATTTTTATTATTATTACTTTTACAGCTTTTCTGACTGCCACATAAAACCATTAAAGCTAAGAGCTGAATTGTTTTATACACATATTATGCTATGAATATTATCTCTGTTAATGGTCTATTTGGAAATATACTTAATTATAAACTATACACAGTGAATCTCTAAAACACATTTTTATTGGCAAAAGAGTGGATACAAAAGGCAGCATTTATAATGGATTGCACTATTAGCTTTAAGTTGTCTCCTGGCTAGGCTTTATATGTTATTATATGTATAGTCTAACCTTGTAAACATTATATTAACTATAGTTTGCTATGAGAGTTTTTCCTGCAGTTTCCTAAAGAGGTCCTGCCTCTCAGGTAATCACCTGATTGGGCTGATAAAAAGGTGGGAGTCCCACGTATCCCTACCAGAAAAGCACTGTTTTTCTTTTATAATATATATCTTCACATACAAGTCAACTACCTATCTTCTAAGCAGTCATTCTTTATTTTTAACAAGTGGACTAAGGTTAGTCTTCCAGGACTACTATGGTTAGTCCTCTAGGACACAAAAGTCCACTGTGCATAAAATAATAATACTGGCATACTGTAACCACAATTTGAGATGTTGTTGGCCCTGGAGGGCTTAATACACTGGCAGTGCAACAGGCCCTTCAACTCCATAATGAATAAAGAGCATCTGTGAAAGGGCATACTTTACAAATAATCAAAATAAGAAAGAAGTGGGACTGAGCCTTAAATAGGGACTTCAAGTGAATTTGATTCCTGTTCCTGTTTATATACCACCGCATATAGTCCTACTGCTAAGTCTCCCGTTACATCATTGCCACTGATAATCAGTCTCTCTATACGCAACTGTGTTACGATCTGCACAAACCCCTCTCCATTTTTTACCATCTCATGCTATAGCGCTCAGTCCATATCCAGCTATTTCTCTCTTGTTTGAATTGAAAAGAAACCATCATTATCCAGCGCAACAAATTGCTACAATAAGACTCATCTCAATATAGTACAGACATTGTAGACATCTGTGACATTGTTGCCACCCATTGGTGCCATTGTTGCTAATTTGCCTTTAAGCTGGTGAATGGCTCTGTGGGTTTGATATTAACGTCTGTTATTTTTGTCATTTGTAGTACCTGTATGAAATATTTGCCTTTCTTAACTATCCACTATTCAGTATTGGTTTTTATGTTCAGTTTCTTGATACTGGATAAATGGTTAAAATATACTGTGTATATGAAACATTAAGGCGTTAATTTATAAAGTGGTCACAATTGTGCTCCAGTGCTAAGCATCCAAAACTTTGTTGTTAGATACTTTAACAGCTGTGACAGCTTTTTGACAACATATTTCATTATTCAAACAAAAAAAATGGTCATAATCATTTATATAACACATCAAATTGCTCTATTCTATTTTCATATGTTACATGTTGCAAGGGATAAAGACCTCTTACTTAAAAAATATAATTCTACTGCTTACCATCATTAATTGATATGAATAGTCCACTTTTTTTTAATCATGTTTATTGCACTTCAGTGCATACTTGGAGAGGGAATCAAGTTACTGCATTTCCGAAAAGCTGAGTTGTGAAGATGCTGCATATGATAGAAAATCATTTTGTTTCTGCACGTAGAAATATTAGAGCTGAAATAACATGACGCAAGCACACACAGACACGCACACATGTATACTTGGCAACTGGTAATTCCCTTTCAAACACAGCATTATTTTAATGGCTTTTGACCTCTCCCTTGGCAGGTTGTCTGTGTGTCATATTTTTAGCATTTCATCATGGATTGGGAATAGCAAATGGTTGTTAACAGGCTACAATGTAAATATGGACTACAGCCAAGATATTACTGAGAAGAATTCTCAGTGCTGGTCTAAGCGTGATAGAAAATAAAAAGCAATTAATATTTTAATACTTAAACTCTATTAATAATATCTGTTTAAACAATGCTTTGCGATGTAATCAATGTAAGATAAAATATACATTTTACAGCTGAACCACTGTCATTCCTATCCCATAGGAACGAATTTCCAATCTGTTGTGATCACTTGTATAATTCATATACTGAATTTCAAGGAACTGTGGTACCCTATGCAGAATACCGGCCTTTGCTGCGCTATTTTAGAAGGGACTAATCCCTGATTATAATCTTTCTATTAATTATATCTGATGTCTTAAAGTTAAATTGCAAAGTTGCAAAGATATAGTGACAATGGGCCTGATCCAGAGCTACACTGGCCCACTGGCCGTAAGTATGGGCAGCGTAGCTCTGGTGCACCCCCCTACACTACCCCTGTGGCCAGCATAATTACACACTGTTACACTGGCTGAAGACTACCCTAACTTCAGCTGGCGTAACAGAGTGTAATTACACCGGCCACAGCAGCGTAAGAGGCCTAACCCGTCCTCCCTCCCTCATTTACTTACCTTTTCCCGCCTTATTTCCGTAACTGTTGCGTAGTTATAGCAAGGAATGCCCCCTCGCCATAACTACGTAACAGTTAGGGACACCGGATCCTAAGGAACAGGTTTCCCTAACTACACCGGGCAACATCTTCCCGTCGCATGTGCAGATTGGCATATCTGCCGATCATACACAGCCGCGTTAGTCTGTATCAGGCCCAATGTATGTCCGTTATGACACAGGAATGAAGGCTGCTAAGTGTATTACCAATGTCCTTAACACAAAATATAGTATAGTCCAGAAAATGTTGTGGGTGGCCCAAAATGTACGGTCCTGTTTACTCCAATTAGTAGACAATCCACTTTCTGAAGTTACACTCCTCGATAGACAAGTATATAAAGTCACAGTCTGTGCGAAGGTAAAAATAGGTCAATCTCACCGCTTATCCAGCGGTCGTGTTCAAAATATGGGGCTGATTCTTGTTTATGCAAACAGGTGTAGCTAGTGACACACCCTGAGGAAGTCTATTGAGACGAAACGCGTTGGTGGACACTATCACCTGTGGATGATAAATCCACAGCTGATTGGTTACTATGGGCAATGTCTCCACTTTTCTAAACCCGCAGCTTAGTAAATCTGGCCCTAAACCTTTTTATTCATTTATAACATTGATCAATATTTATTACTGATTCATTGTACCATTTATCATTCTAAGGAACTGCATGTAAAAACAAACATAACATTTCATTTGCCATCTAGATGACTTAATAATCACTACTTTGTTAAGATTTACAATATGAAAGTGTCACAGTTCCTTGTTTCTCATGGCGCTGTATGGATGCACAATAAGACTTGGTCATAAGGGTTTATTAACTAGAATTTAGTGTCAAATAGTTATAAATGAAGGGCACAGTATTTCTCCTTTTGCTTTCAAAATCTTGTATAGTTTATGCAAAAAAACAGTAGGTCACCATAAGCAATAAAAGACCAGTTATTATAGTATTTATTCACTAAGAGTACCACACACCTTCACAGGCTAATGTTATGGTGTCAAATTAAAGTAAAAGTAGATACAAATAATACAAAGAGGAATATGTTATAAACAGCGCAATATCAAAATTTGAATTTACTTTTAATTTTAAAACCTTTCGTTAAAAAAGTTCTATTTCAAATATTGCCTATAAAACCACAGATAAACAGTAATTTACCAGCAGGTTACAGGCAGTTTGTGCATCAATTTACCCCCATTGCAACAGGTTGCTGAAATGAGGAATACTATTGTTGTAGATCTCAGCCTTTTCACGTACATCAAATCCTTTCAGAACACAGTAATAAATATGTGAGAGTAATTGTGGCTGTCTGTTGATGAGTAACAAGGCAAGTGGTGCAACTGCTACACCTTTTTACATGAGCTATGTGCCCACTATGAGAAAACGGGCCCAAATACGTGTATCTGTATTTGGGCTTCACAGTGCATGCGCTGAATAAGCACATCAGGGGAAGTGTTGGCTCAGTCGAAAGGAGAATTTGAATCAGAGACTGTGAATCGTATTTCCAAACATCCCTCAGAAGCATGTGGATAATATTTGTCCAGAGTCACTATTGAGTTTGTCTGTAATATTATAACTTACTATGCAAATTCTATATTACAATGTCTTGAATTAGAATTAAATTAATATGATATGCTGTAGTGACTGTTATGTGCTAGTATACTTTGATTGTACTGTAATTATTATTATCATTTAGTGCCATACAAAATACAACAAAATACAGCACAGATAAGGACGGACAGTAAAAATATCACAAAAATACAATAAAGTGAGGCAAACACACACAGCAAGGCAAAATGTGAGGCTTCAGGCTTGGCAGATCAGGGAGGAGCGCAGTGAGAGGTTCAGAGGGAGCCACCAGGTGGGGATGGGGTGAGGGGGAGTGGTGGAGGAGGGAACAACACTAGGATGGAGGGCCCTGCTCATGTGAGCAAACACACTAAGTGGGAGGTATTATCTTACAGAAGACATAAGGAGGGGGAAGGAACTGGACTGCTTGTGTGAGCAGAGGAGAGGGGGAAGGGAAAGATGGGATAGATGTAGGATGCAGTGAGGATGTTAAGTGGAGGAGGGGTAGGCTAGCCTGAACAGGTGCATTTTGAGTGAGTGCTTGAAGACTTGCAATGTTGGGGAGAGTCTGACAGAAGAAGTGCAAAGGTGCAAAACGGGAGAAGTCCTGGATAGGGGTTTGAGGTGTGGTGATGAGCAGGGAGGTCAGATAGCGTTGGTTAGCAGAACGGAGAGGGCGGGAAGGGGTGTGTATGTTGATGAGGGAAGAGAGGATGGGAGCAGTGGATGAGGAGATGGTATTAAAGGTGAAGATAAGGCATTTAAAGAGAGCTCTGAAGCGGAAGCCAGTGGAGGGTTTGACATAAAGGAGAGGCTGAGGTAAAGCGGCATGAGAGGAAGATGAGCCTGGAAGCAGCACTGATTATAGATTGAAGGGGGGCAGGACGGGTGAGCAGGAGACCAATAAGGATGAGGATATAATGATTTGATTATAGTGTAATGGGGCTGGATCTAGACTTAAGTAAGTGCTTGAAAATAGTTATTCCTGGGCTAAACCATGTTGATTGCAGGGGGAGTCAAGTTAATTGTATTCTTTGCATGCAGGGATATAACTTTGAATTGCTTACTGCACACAGATACTGACCAGCTTTACTATCACACTGTTATTTAGACTTGGGATAGGAAACATCACCTCTCAACTCTAATACTGTTTGCAACAGATGAAATATTACTCAGCTGCAATCAACATGGTTTAGCCCAGGAGTAACTAATTGCAAGCACTTACTGGAGTCTGGATCCAGCCCATGGTGAGTAAAATGATGATATTCCTGTTTTGCAGAATACAGGAATCATTTACATACATTAATTGCAGCGGGAACAATAAAGGAATCATTTCATCTGCAGTCTGACTAGACATACCAAGGTTCAAAACATCCTATTATCTTTACTTACAAAAGATACACATTTTATCGGCTT
Organism: Limnodynastes dumerilii; assembly: GCA_011038615.1. Classification (NCBI taxonomy): domain Eukaryota; kingdom Metazoa; phylum Chordata; class Amphibia; order Anura; family Limnodynastidae; genus Limnodynastes; species Limnodynastes dumerilii. Next base: position 245,026 of record WWET01001419.1, on the reverse strand, counting down.
TTGTTTTCTTTGGTGCACATTCTAAATCATATTTGTTTTACACTTGCGGATATTTTTTGAAATACATTATAGGTGAAGGGTAAAACAAAGTTCATAGACATATTATACAAAAATATAGGAGTGAAAGTACAGAGTGTGAACAATGTACATGGAGTCTTGTATGTGATAGGTTGTGTCCCTTCAGTGTCAGCACTTGATTTCATTAAAACAAGCATTTCATGCGACACACCCTGCTAACACATTACTACCCCTGTCCTTTCAATATTATATCTCTGATGACATGCCTTAAAATCTTGCAATATATATTGTGTTGGGGATGGGGGGCTAATCTATTGAAGAAATTCTATGTAATCATGGCCACTGTATAAAGCTGCTACATATACAAACACACAGCGGGTATCTCTTTGCTGCAGAGACTAAAGAGCCCCTCCCCCACCCCTAATTTGGTGTTATTACAGTAATTATGAATTCTTGTGAAAAGCACATCACATACTTTTAAAATGTGCTTGTGATCCTCAAATGCACAGGTTATCCTAACAGTATGTCATTTTTTCAATGTGAAATAACTTGTTTCTGCTACAAATACAATATAATGCTATATATATAATGTTAATTTCTGTACTAATTAAAGAAGATATATATTGGGCTGATCCAGAGTTTTCTGACTGATTCAGAGCCACACTTACACCCTTATTTAGGTGCAAGTCATTACTGAACAATAACATGTTGTGCTGTTAAAGCAGAATTAGAATTGAGGGGTGAGGTTTCTTAGCTGAACACTAGAGTAAACATAAGACTATGCAGTATTTGAGTTCTATATGCACAAGTAAAGTATTAACCTTGCATAAAAAAGATTTTACATTTACTAGCACCCCTTACTTTGCACACTTGCACCTGTTTTGCCCTTCCTCCCAAACTCTGCCCTATGGGCCTGATCCAGACCTATGCATGAGAGCGGAGCGTATTACCGCTGCAGCGTAAAAACTTTCACTCCCACGACACTCCCCTTGCCTTCCTTTCATTACGCCCGCCGAACCCTACCCTAACTTTTCCATGTGTTCGTACGTATTTTCGTAGCGCCGCGCTGTTCGGCCTAAGCAACGCACGCCCATACTGTACGTAGCGGCCTAAGCACGCCCATACTGTACAATTTAAATGGCTCCTCCCGCCTACATTCCTTAACTCCAGCGTCCGTACTAACTTCGTACTATAAATACGCCCCGTCGTCGAAAAAAAACCGCAAACAATATGGATGAGAGAATCGCCGCTACGTAAAGGTCTTTGGTACGACCGGAAGTTGTCACTATGCACATGCGCAGTGCGTTTTTTCTGCCGTTTTTACGATCAGCGTATGTTCGCATGTGAGCGTAGGTCTGGATCAGGCCCTATGAGAGTAAGGGCAGAACAACTGCAAGTGTACAGCTCACCTAAGCCATTCTGCAATGTGCTAAATAATTTGAATTATTTTCCATGCAGGGACATAAAACCCAAATACTGCATAGCTTTATGTTTAATCTATAAATTAGAGTTGATCTAGGAAGTGTCACCTCTTAATTCTAATTCTGTTTTCACATTATAAATTTGCCTCCCCTTGCAGTTCAACATGGTTTTGCTCGGGTCTACACGTGCATCTGTTTTGTCCTTTAAAAAGGTGTAAGTGCAGGATCACTGGATCAGCACCCTAAGGTTTATTATAGGCAACATCTAACATGTAACAAGGTAGCCAAAATCTTTACTACCAGATCACTGAATGTTGCTGTCACACTGCAACATTTGTCTGTCCTACCCTAATTTGGTCTTCCCTTTCTTTTAACCCTATTCAAGAAATGTTCAAACATCTTGTGCAACTAACCTTTCGCATTATAACATCTGTATGATGCTTAATTGATTAGGCCTGAACACATATACATCAACCACCATCTCCCCTAAAATCATATATAACGTTCATAGTGTAAACAGGAAACAAATAACACACAATACATTCATAACAAAGAAGACAAATTTAACCAGGTTTGGTCCCCATCAGTCTTAATAACTCTAAAGCTCTTCATGAAGCTCTCGACCTGGTCTTTTTTTTTCTGTTTCAAGTTTTTCCTTTCTTTTTGTTTCTTGAACTGTAAAATCCTTAGGTATGATTAACTCTCCCAATGTCTTCCTTTGCTTCCTTATCCCTTATGCTTACATGATTTATCTCATTCTTAATCTTCTACCAAAGTTTGCCAATAAAGTTAAGAAAATAAATATTGTTGGATAAAATTTGTCCTTTTCCTTTGAAGCAAATTAAGTAATGTGCCTCAAAGTTTCCCAGATTAATAGTTATTATGTACTGTAATGGGAATATCTATAGCAATCCATTTAAATTTTGCAGTAATTTGCTGCTGTTAAATATTTTTGCTGTCATTTGATCAATTTGATATGGAGTTAAACACAATTTCCCCTACAATTTACACCTCACTTTCTAGAATCCTAGAATCCTTCCTAGAGTGTAGTGATTAATGGTGTAAACATTTTTGAGTGCCACCAGCAATGTTAAAACGTTAAAAAAGCAAACACTTGTACAAATATAAATTTCATATTTGATCTTAATTACAATAATGCTTACAAGTGCTAGTTTCAAGAAAATGTTGCATAAGCACAGCCAATGTTAAGAATCACTATGTATAAGGCATTATTTATGTACATAGAGGTTAACACAGTAATCATATAATTTTTGAATGACTGACTAAAACCTATTGTAAAAACATTATTAACACAATACTATGGGGTTTACAAAAAAAGGCCACAAAGCCGCATAATTGTCTATTACAGTAGTGGATCTACATGGATTACATGTGGCGACAGTAGTAGGGAAATTGATAGAAACACTGTTAATGGAACAAATTGTCCAGTATCTTAAATCCAATAACTTACAGGATCCCAAGCAGCATGGATTCACTGGGGTAATGTCAACCATGGATTCACTGGGGGAAGATCATGTCAAACAAATATTATTGAATTTTTGACTGTGTCAGTAAAGTATTAGATAAAGGGGGATCTGTAGACATAGATTATCTAGATTTTAGCAAGGCTTTTGACACTGTGCCACATCGCAGACTGTTAAATAAGCTGGAAACTATGGTATTGGACTTAAAGATAGTTTCATGGATACGTACGATCTTGGTTACAGGATAGACAACAGATGGTTGAAGTAAATGGAAGTTGAGTACCTCAGGGTTCTGTACTTGGACCAGTGCTATTTAATATCTTTATAGGTGATAATGCATGTGGAATCAAGGGGAAAATATGCCTTTTTGCAGATGACACAAAGATATGTGAAGGGATGAAGGATGAGGGATGATATAGGTAGACTGGAGGAATAGTCAAGAGTTTGGCAACTGCAGTTTAATGCCAAAAAATGCAAAATCATGTACTTGGTGCAGAAAAACCCAAAAGCTCAATATATAATTATTGGCACTACATTAGAATCTACTGAGGAGGAAAGGGATCTAGGAGTCATTATTTCATGTGACTTAAAGGTAGCCAAGCAATGCAACAAAGCAATTCAATAAGGCAAGTCAGATGCTTGGTTGCATAGGGAAGTTATTCCCAAACTGTGCGCCGCAGCTCCCAGTGGTGCCGCAATGCTCTCAATGGGGTGCCTCGGAATGTTTCTATTTCCTATTGTATTCTATTGTATTTTTGTCTTAGGGCCTTGAAAAAAAATATGGAGACCCTAAGGGTGCCTCGAACTGAGAAAGTTTGGGAACCACTGGCATAGGGAGAGGAATTAGTAGCAGAACGAGAGAAGTAATGATGCCCTTTTATAGATAGTTGGTATGACATCACCTAGAATACTGTGTTCAGTTCTGGAGGTCATATCTCCAGAAAGACATAAATACATTAGAGACTGTGCAAAGATGAGCAACTAAAATGGTCCATGGCCTGTGTCACAAAACATACCAAGAAAGGCTAGAGGAACTAAACATGTATAGCTTGGAGCAGAGAAGACAGAGGGGGCATATGATAGCAGATTTCAAATATATCAAGGGTTGTGACTGGCTAGAGGAGGGTGCATTTTTCATAGGAAAAGGTGTAATAGAACACGAGGGCGTGGATATAAACTGGAGGGTGGTAAATTCAGAGGAAATGTGCTGAAAAATTACTTTACTGAAAGGGTGATAGAGAATTTGAATAGCCTCTTATCTGAGGTGGTTGAGGCCAATACAGTAGAACAGTTTAAACATGCTTTGGATAAATATAAGGATATCCTAAATCTCAAACTAAATTTAGGGCAAATAGGGTCTAGGATCAGTATAGTTTTAAATAAACAACTGGGCAGACTGGATGGGCCATGTGGTTCTTATCTGCCGTCACTTTCTATGTTTCTATGTTTCAGACTGTATTCTGCTCCTAATTAAACGAGTTCCAACAATGACAGATTTTCCTTTTTGAATAAAGTTTGACCTACTATCATCATCTTGAAAATTGCTCATAAACATTCACACTACCATTATGTTTTAATAAAATTTATAATAATCATCATCAATAAAAACTATGATAAAATACAAAATAGATTGTGTTTATAAATTTGTGTTTTGCAAATGTTTATAAATTTAGAACAATTGTAAAACATCATCTCTCAATCAATTTTACAACTAAACATTAAATGTACAAAATAATTTTGGGCCATAAAATATTCTTCTTTTATAACCAAGGTTTTTTTCTATTAAAGCCAAAGATGCATATACAGATTGAACAGTAGAATAGTTCTTACTACGATGATATTCTTTTTTTAACAGTACAATTCTATTTCTAATGTGCACCAAGGGTGCTGCAAGGGACGGTAAAAACAGAATTGGAGATGAGAGGGTACGTTTCCTAAAAGTATTTTCCTTGCATGCGAATGAATTAAATGACATTTTTGGTCCTCACAGTGCAACATGGTTTTGCTCAGGTCCATACTTGCACCTGTTTTGCCCTTCCTCTCAAACTCTGGATTAGCCCCTGGGTAACATGCAATCCATATATAATTCTTGTGACTAACTGGATTTACGTTAAATGAGATAACTCACTTGTCCTGAGGTGTAATTTTGCTGACTGCTTATAATCTTTAGAACACTTTACTACTTTTTGTATTAAGTAGCAAGCATTATATTTCAGAAACACACTGAGTAATAGCAGTCTATGGGGCTGATTCAGAGATGCACTTGCACCTTTTTTAGGTGCAAGTGTACAGCTCAGCTAAACCATTTTTCAAAGTAAGGGGTGTTAATTAATAACAAAAAAAAATTACTTTTACACATAGAACTAAAATACTGCATAGCTTTATGTTAATTCAATAAAATAGAGTTGAGCTAAGAAACTTCACCTCCTAATTTTAATTCTGGTTTTACAGTTTAAATCTGCCTCCCCTTGCAATTCAACATGGTATTGTTCAGGTCTACACTTGCACCTAAAAAAAGATGTAAGTGCAGTTCTGAATCAGCCCCTTACAGAATATGTTCAGGTTTCCCAAATTATATTTATACAAACTAACCCTCTGGGATTCATGCTTTAATTTTCCCTCTTAAATGATAGGTGGTCCATTGATTACTGCTTACTCTTTCTCCTCATTCTAAGGTCTGGTAAATTAACATTTCCTGACACTTCTAGAGAAAACATACGATGTAAAACATCAGGCAGTTAAATTAATCTAGTGAAACTCCCCAGGCTCCTTGTAAGGTACCACTGCCACTTCTAGACCCACATGGGTAATTCTTCATGGTGTTTCTTCTACAGACATACCGCGTATTAAAGAGCCAGTGGCTAAAGGTTATTTGTGGCACTCATAGACAAAGAGCCTTGAATTCATATAGGAAGTCCCTGTGGAGCTATCTTTGTTCAGAGTGAAAGATGTGAACAAGGGGTTTTTGCGAACTCTAATGCATTTTTCTCTTCATACAAAACTAAACAACGTTAACAGCTACCTGGCAATAAACACAAAATTAATGTATTTTTCTTAATGGTTGTAGTGATCTTAATGCATAGTAAAATAACTCTAGATTCAAGTTACTAATACTATAACATGTATTCCTGGTAAAACTCAAAGGACAGGAGCCAAAAGAAATCCATACAACAGAATACTTCAAATCAAATGGATTCAAGAATTTTAACAAATATGGATATCTGAAAAATAAAAAATGGAAGTTAACCTAGATGGTTACAAACTTCCATATGCGTAAACTTTTACATGCAGATTAGATATTAGATTCCTTACTTTTTTCCTATGTGGCTTGCTGTCAAAAGTGGTTGAGCAATCCATTGTGCAGATGGCAAATTAATGTGACCTTACACAGACCCATCATTGGTGTGTTTACAAGACCTACACATGGAGAACTTTATATATATATATATATATATATATATATATATATATATATACAATGTTAAATAAATTGTGGATTATATTCAAAGTGCAATCTTGATAGATAGATAGATAGATAGATAGATAGATAGATAGATAGATAGATATTGCAGTTTATGTTGTGAAGTTTTCTAACTCTGATTTAAACAATACTGATATATAAACAATATTATCATTCAAATATTTGCAGAACCAAAGGCTTTGCTATATTCTTCTGGGAATATAGTGAGGTTAGAAGTCAGGGTTAGGTTACTGCGCTAACAACACAGATAATAACCCAATGAACACAGCAACAGAAAATGTTTTAATTTAAACCACCATCATAGGCAAACCTGATCAACCTTTTTGAAACTATTTATTCTGTTACTTTTATTATGTTACGGTCTGTAAGCTATATTGAAGCATTATACCTACTATACATATTGTTTATACAGATGTTTTATAATAATATTCATGAATAATAGAAAAATAAGTTGACTAATACCAAAATAAGAGCCTTAGCAGAAAAAAAACCTGCTGCTTCTAATATCAGATTGTTTCCATTTTACTCCTATCTACTTTTATGACATGCAGCATTCTTTTCTTTAAACATAATCATATAGGGGAGGTCACTCCCTATTAAAATATCAACATACTTATCTTCTGAATTAGTGTATGTTGCTTTAATTTAACTGACTAAACCTATATCTATCCACTTGAAACTGTGAACTCAAAACAATTAAAAAAGTAAAAATGAACAGATATGTTATTGTGTGATGTGTGTGTGTATTTTTTTAAATTTTTTTTATAAATACTTTATTTTACAATGTCCAAGTAGGACCAACATAACGTTAAATTCAATATTAGTAGCACATCGAAGCATACATAGAACAGTAATCATGAATTCAGATACAAGAATTTATACACGTCTGTTGGAATCCAAGTACAGACAAAGGAGTATTAATCAGCAATGTGTGTGTTTTTTTAAAGTCACAATCTTATTGAGATTTGGAAGAGAACCATTAAATTAAATGTATGTAAATGTTTTATGCAAATGATCACCTAAGTTTCAAGCAATGATTCAAGTTCACAACTTGTATAAAATAGACAATTTAATTTCAAATGTATATCCACATGTTCATTATTAATAATACTGCAATACCAATCACCAGTAATATTATTTTCCACCACAACTTCTCTCGGTTTTAAATTATTTGATTTCACATACAGTACCTAAAAATATACTTTGTCTGATGATCACCCTAATCAACCTTGCCCTCTCTGCCCTCTAACCCCCACAGTATTCAACTGCATACTTCCTCAATGGAATGTTACTGTAGAAAATCTTGGTCACTTGCTCTTTTTTCCCTTCTTAATTTCTGATCTCGGTCAGACAAAACAACTTATCCTACCTTTGATTTGTGCTATTTACATTGGACAAAATTAAAAACAAAATGATCCAAGTAAATATATTAGTGTATACTTATAGTATAGTGTATAGTTATGTTCAAGACATTTTACTTATCATTCTCAATATTTTATCTTGTCTGTTCTTTATTTCATACTTTTATCTCTAATCTTGACCCTGCTCTAAGGTATGTTTTGACTTCCTCTTTAAAACCTGCAGCATTCACACATAACCTGAAAAAAACAACATTCCATGAACCTGCTCTGTATCTGACATGCTATAATTGCCAACATTTTAAAAGGGATTCCAAGGACACTATGCAGCTGAGCCAATACATCATTCAAAATGATCTCAGTAGATGTTTGAGTACCACAAGAACTACATTTGTTGCACTTTATTCTTCTTCAAAGACTAGAAGCCAAAAGATAAGGAAAATACCTCTGGCAATTTCATATCAATGGAGTTCCACATAGAATTTTATTTATTTAGAATGCTAACATAAATTATATTTTAAATCTATTTTAATCTTAATGGCACCGATTCTCGTTACAGCAGAGAGGGCAATTATCCCCAGTTTTAAAGGTGGTGCGCATGCGCACAACATTCTTACGTTGACGTAAGCGTCAGCGTACGTAATGAACATTACCTACACCGGCTCTTACCAGAAAGGGCTTTCCCCCCCTTTACGCATGTCGTATCTCCGCCGTGAAGGCTGAGATATACATGGTAATGAGGGGATGGGACATAATGCCGCATATGTGAACGTAAAAATTAAGGTAGGAATCTGGACACATAAGTGTCCAGATTTACTACCAAGAGTGGGGAGTGCACTCCCTGCTCCGAGAAAGGCCGTAATGACCTCGGGCACCCGTAGGTCTGGATCTGGCCCAATATGCTTAATGTGGGCCAGATGGGATAAATGGTCTTTGGACTATCTCTGAACATATGTATAGATTGAAATAGCAATACCTGAGGAGAATTTCAGCAATGCAAGTAGAAAATTTGTTACCACCAACAATATTATCACAATATATCAATGGCAATAACATTTCTATAGCATGTAGTTTAACACTTTTTATATATTTGGTAAGTAAGTAACAAACCCTATTACTGGCAAAAGTCACACATTGTTGGCAAACATAGGACTTTTTATCCTGTGAATATTATATATATACACATTATAATATAATGAACAATAATAATAAACAAATACAGTTGTTATTTAAGCTTCCAATTAATGAAGCTAAACTAAATAGATGACATAAGAATTGATTTCAGCAATAGTTGTTTGCGATTAAGAAAAATTAATTCCACCACTTAACTTTTTTGGACTGACTGGGTATTTGTCTATGTGAGAAACTACACTTCAAATACATCTTTGTTCCACAAACAAATTCACATGCAATCATTGGTAAATATACAAGGAACTTTCCTGTGACTCATCCATTAACATAACAAAATCCTTCTCCAAAGCAGACTGTGACATGCACAAGACATTATTATTATTCACTGTATGTAAACAAAAGTCATATTTCCCATGAAGTTAAACATTATTAAACAATGATGCTTGCTTCTTCCAAGGGTGTTGACATACCCAGTAACAGTGGCTCATGCTCAGAACCTCAAGCACGGGTTTTGGCACATCTTTATCATATTCATTTATTTAAAAAAACATTTTGGTATAATTAAAAGAAAAGAAAATGTAAATTAAAAGTCAAATATGTCAAAGAGTTTCTAAAACATTCAGTTATCTATAGGTAAACATTTCAGAAAACTTATTAGAATGGAAATTTAATTCTCAAATATATTTCTTTACATTCAGTAGGCCTCCTGTATCTACTAAGCCAATTATGACTGGTAGCAAAGACATATCAAGGACTGACAGAAAATATAAATTGAATACAACAGACTTAAATTGTCCAACCAGGGGCAGAATAAATGCTAACATAGACCTGAGCAAAGCCGCGTTGAACTGCATTTGATTTGAGACATGAAGTTTGCTAGTTCATCTTTAAGCTTCAGAGTAAACATAAAGCTATGCAGTATGTGAGTTCTGTGTGCAAAAGCAAAGTTTGCATCCCTCAAAACTGTGACATGGTTTAGCTCAGGTCTACACATTTGTTTTATCTCTACTCTAAGAGTTAGGATTAACCCAGTCGCTGAAGAGACTACAGGGTCCTTTGACTACAGGGGCAGATCCTGCCATTTTTTCTTCCCCTTCCTCGTTGGCTGCTTGTCTATTTCTCTCCCCATTGAATGTCACAAATCTCCTCCTTCTCTTACACTGGAACATCTGTTCCCCCACTTCCCATATGCACCAGTACCTTGTTTTTGTCATCTTATTGCCAACTATATATATATGTA
>WWET01001419.1:208485-223222 GCA_011038615.1 Limnodynastes dumerilii | reverse complement strand
AGTAGTGGATAGTCTTAATGAGCGAGGAAGGCTATTCCAGAGAGTGGGTGCTGCCCGGGGGAAGTCTTGCAACCTTAAATCTGAGCATTTATGAGGTACAGAGGTGAGTTGTAGATCTTGTGATGATCTGAGAGAACGTGCTGGGATATATCTTGAGACAAGTGAGGAAATGTATGCGGGTGCAGTGTTGCTTATGGCTTTATAAGTTAGTAAGAGGATTTTGTATTTGATTCTGTATTTTACAGGCAGCCAATGTAGAGACTGACAGAGTGGAGTAGCTGTAGTTGAGCGTTTTGCAAGGAAGATCAGTCTCGCTGCTGCATGCAATATAGACTGTAGAGGGGCAATTTTATTTTGTGGGAGACCAATAAGAAGGGCATTGCAGTAATCAATGCGGGATATAATTAGTGCATGAATGAGCGTTTTAGCTGTTTCTTGTGAGAGATATTTTCGAATTTTGGAAATGTTTTTTAAATGTATATAACAAGATTTCGAAACAGATTGAATATGGGGCATAAAGGACAGTTCAAAATCAAGTGTAACACCTAGGCAGCGAGCTTGGCGAGTAGGGAATATTTCAGTGTTGTGCAATACAATAGTGTATGGTACAGATACAGTTTTGAAATGTCAGATAAATGCACCAGAAACGCTCTGGTGTGATTATTTGATCTTTCAACATGTTTGATTTAAATCGGGAGAAAGCATATTTTAAGGCCCGATATTTTAAGGGAGCCACTCAGCAAGCTGAATGGCTCCCTATTCTTCAAAGCTGCTGCTGCTTTATATCTATGTACAAAGCTGCTCTGACAGCTTTGAAGGTATACTTTACAGCTGTCAGAGCAGCATAGTACATATACAGCAGCGGCTATTGCAGGAGTAGTACAGACAGGGATCAGCTGAAAACGTGCTGTGTGAAGCACGGCTTCAGCTGATTCTTTGCTGTATTACTGCCTGCAATAGCTGCTGCTGTAAATCTATGTACTATGCTGCTCTGACAGCTTTAAAGTATACCTGCAAAGTTGTCAGAGCAGCTTTGCACATAGATATAAAGCACTGCCCCCCCCTCTTCTGCTAGGATTATCGGTCCCAGCAGAGGAAGTGTATGGTGCCGATAATTGGACATTTCCCTAACGGGAAATCGTCCCATTTATCGGCTCACCCCCTGCTGGGACTGATAATCGTCCTAGTGTATGGCCAGCTTTATACCAGATTCCTGCTCTTGTTGACAGAAATTACTGCCATCATACTCAGAGCTTGCATGTAATGCGGCACTGGATTTGACCATAGACTCACTAAGTGATAATTAAGGATAAGGTTGTCATAAAGCATATCATAACTATAAAGCAAAAAGTTATTATCCACATCCAGCTTTTGAACACATTACAATGTGGGTGATGAACATCCAGCAGCTGTTTTCAAGTTGGTTACACACTTATCTAATTTGCATCCAATCTGACCTCTTGCCATCCTGTTGGCTCTGACATTGGATGAGTGTGAATGCTCACAATACCTTTTGTAACATGTAATCCTGCTCAACAAATCACCTACCACTTTAAAAGTATGTATGTCCCACAACTGCTTTTTATAACTTTTTTCCCGGATTCTGACGTCATGCGGTACTACTTTTGTGTGTGAGTAAATTGTGGTCTCGTCAAGATTGTGAGAGTGTGTATGGTGCCAGAATCCTTTTAACAGATTATTTCAGCAGATGTAGGTCATAGGTCTGCTGTAAAATTGGACAAGTGTGTATCATGGATTGGATTGGGTTTATATCTGTTAATTTGTCTGCTGTAGAATTGTGTAAACAGTCTTTATCGGGAGTTGAATTTTAAAAGGACTGGACAACTTTTACCCAACTTAAATTCAGTCTATATATAACCTAAATTGTATATCATTTTAGATGCAAGATAATATTTATTGATACAAAACAGAAATAAAAAAACAAAGGAAAATAACAAGCTTATCTGTGTTCCTTTCATGAATTCAGGCCAGCTTACACTATTAAATGAAATTTCTAACTGTGAAAACTATTTGTAACAACAAAATGTAAAAAACAAAACAAAACATTATGCTTTAAACAGGTTAGTAGCAGATATTCCCATCTGCACAGCAGGGTATTTAGTGTGATTTGTGAAATAAACCAACAAATAAATTGTCAAGGGCAATTAGTCCCAAGTTATCTCATGGTGGTATGCAAAGAACTAATTGTAGACAGTAGTCATTACCTCCATCCTGTAAGGAAGAACAGCTGCTACAGAAATGTAAAAAAAATCTCTTCAGACACAACATGTAATGTAACCAGCAAAAGATGACTACAGGGTGGATCAGAAATCAGTATAGAACAATTTGGATTTTTATTTCGTGAATGTATACAATTTAATCAGGTGTGTTTCTCCAATTTTTGTTAACTATACCAATAATTTTGGACAATATTGTTATGTAGTATATTTTTTTTAGCTCTGAAACACAGACCTGATCAACACTTAGAAAATAAGCTAAAAACGGGTTAAAAAAAAAGTGTACACCTGGGCAAAACAATGCTGAATTGCAGGGGAGCCAAGTTTTATCTGTTGCAAACAGTTGAGATGTGTTGTTTCCTAGCCCAAGTCTAAAAAGCTTTAAAAGTAAAGCTGGTCAACACCTGTGTACAATAATCAAAAGCAAAGTATTCTCCCTGCATGAAAACAATAAAAGTAATTGGACTCCCAATGAAATTCAACATGGTATTGCCCACCGATTTTGCTGTTATTTTTAAACTCAGTATCCAGCTTTATGTTCTTTGACCATTACACATGTATGACGGTTTAGTAATTCTAAATGGTGTGGTGTTTTACAATAAAATTCACAACAGAATAAGCACTATCTTCTGATCAAACCAAACATGGCCCCTAAATTCAGGATCAAGGGGCGTATTCACAGATCCGTTTTTTAAAAGTCTGCAATTGTACGCACGCACATAGCAAAGCAACACCCACCAACACCCATGACACGCCCCTCTCACGGCTGTGCAATCGTACACTTACACCTCCATAGAGCACCTCTAACTTTACGTGTGTACTTACATGCGTATATGTATGCCGTACGTGCAATTCTATGTAACTACGCCCTCATAGACTCATTTAAATTCCCCCCCCATCCTCTTTCACGTAACTTTTTAGGTACGTATTTCATCCCCGCCCCTCCGTTCGTATGTCCCCAAGTGCAATTTACATGTCCGTGCCTAAAGTACTTACGTGCGTATATTCTACGTAACTTCCGTAAATAAAGTTACTACGCATGTGCAGTTAAACGTACCTAAAAATACGCACGATACTCCACGTGAAAACGGATCTGTGAATACGGCCCCAAATCTCTACCAAATGTCACCACCTAAGCACTGCCCTCACAATTTTTTTTTGCTACCTATAAACCAAGTATTCTGTCAAAATGGTAACTGTTGACTTATATGATATTATATATCTGGGTTTGACTTAACAAAACACTCAATGGAGCAACTGGATCGACATGATACCATTACAGAAGTTATAGATGGATATTTATAGACAGAGAGCCTATACAAGTTTGCATGTCATAAATGTGTTTCATTCTGTTATCTGTTATTTATATCATTATAATAAAGATTTTAAACATAATTAAAATGATGTACAATATTTTTGAAGCCAAAATCCCAAATCTCCAAAAAATGTTATGTATATAAAGCATATAATGTAGTATATCTGAATAAAATATGCAGCAATGTGCTGCTTTTTAATCCTAAAAATGAATACTCCTGGGCTCATATGCAATTCTGAAATTAACGGTGTTTACACATAGAAAAAAGTTGTAAGCCAAATCTCTGAAGCAACCCCTATGACTGCCACACAGTCAGAACACCATGTATACATACTTAACCACACGGACAATACAACAGTAATTTATAGAGCTATTCTTTTATTCTTACAAAACAGTCTTACTTGCAATCTAATATAAAGATATTCTAACACGTTGAATGCTGTTGCTTCATAGAAGCATCCACTAGAGGGAGAATTTTATTTAGGTCTCTCATATCATAAACGTAGCCTTATAGCACCAGATACAATACACAGGGTGTAGGATGGAACACCAATGTTTAGAATGCTAAACAGCAGGCACTTAAAAGCCGATCAATTGAACTGATCAGAATGCTTCTATCTAGCAGGGTGAATAAAGCTACACCTGTAAGATAAAAAAAAATTCCGACACTTCATGTGTTCATCCTTATAATGAAAAGAGAGAGTGTAGAGAGCAGAGATCTGGAGAAAGAAGTGGGTAACAGAGCAGAGAGGTAGGGAATATATATATATTTTTTTTAACATACTTTTTTATTTGCAAAACTTAAAACTGTAGGCCTGGTACCCTGCCAACATTACTTTTTGACATTTAGATGTTGACTGTATTATTGGCACCTTAGAATCTAGAACTGAATACACAATATGCTATATTTCTGCTATCATCTAACAGCATACATATAATAACTGCACTCCAATTTCACTACTCTCAAAGTACAGAAAGTGGAAAAAATGGTTTAATATTTGCACAAGGACACTCACGCTGTTGTACACACAAGTCTATTGTCACTATTTTCAGGTCTTTCTAGTCATGAAAATGATGAAAGTCAGTAAATAAGCTTTGAGGTTTCTTTTTCTCTCACGTTTTACATTTTTACCATGAACCAGACTTGTTAACATATTCTCTATATGCTAAAACCGATTTAGTTAGATAATAGCTCTGTTTTATATTACAATGGTTTACTATAGAACAATTTTCTCCATTATCACCTATGCAATCTGAACACCTGAAAAATGTAGAGACATTAGCAAATGCTTCTGTGCCCTCTACAAGCCCCCCATCTGTTTCCCAACTTCAGCCATATGACATTTATTAGTCTTATATTTTTATTATCTGCTGATAAATGAGGTGATTTTGATGCCAAACAGATCAGGACATTAAACCTAAAAGCAAACACTTGTAGGACACTTTACTCTCAAAATAAGAAAGCTCTTGAATTTATTGACTTTAGGCTGTAAGTGACTATTCCTAGTACATTGTTTTAGTCCCAAGACAAGGAAAAATATTTTTTGCAAGAATTTTTACTCGAAACATTTTACCTTACTTTGCAATCATAAAAGGACAACTATGGCCCACATTTTGTAAAATAAAAATGTTCCTTAACATCTAGTATGTAAAAAAAATACCCTGCAGCACATAACATGGTTGTACAGTGTATATAAACAACAACTGTCAGTCTTAAACCTTATATAGTGCAGTAAATGTTAAATTAAATGCTAAATTATACATGATCAAGTTAAGATAATGGAAAATTGCTTCAAGGACGAAGAGCCAAAAAATATATATGAATACTACATTAATCCAAGGTTAGCTTTACACATACAAATATGATATTCAAATTTTTACTTGCTGCATCACCTGCTACTGCAATCAGACATCATTTACTTGCCATTAGACCAAAGGCAGAACATGAAAATGGTGTGTCCAGTTTCAAAAATATCAATTTACCCATTCACAAACAGTTGTTGTGCAGTGAAGGTCATTTTGATATCATCTTGATGATATTATCTTGCCACCTTATTGGCCCAACCTTGGCTGCAACTCTACTCTGGTAGTTATGTCATATATTCCTTACCTACTATAGTAGCTCCTTTACATACCACCTTACTCCCCTATATCATTAAACCTTACTTAGATGCCCCTTACATTGCATCATACCTCCCTTACATTTGCCTTCCATGCATCACCAGCTCCGAATTTTCACACATCTTTATCTCTGTAGCCGATGCATAGAACTAAAACAGACTATTAGGCAGAAATGCTAATCCGACCATAAGGGATAAAGCTAGCAAATTTCTGTACTGTATTTTACTAAAGACTGGTGCACAAGAATACACTGCTGATTGTAAGCATGAGCCATAAATGAAAAGCTCAAGAGCCCCACTCTAGAGCATAGGAATTAACTATGTGGCTGCTTTAGCATCTCCAGTAGTTTTGTTGCCATGTACTTAATCAAGTTCTTAATGATGGGTGAGGTTCACAGCTGAGAATGGCCCTTATTTGAAAGGGTTATTTTTGACACCCCATTTTCAAGGAGGGAGTGGAAGCGAATGTTTCTGCCCTGTCTCAGAAGGTAAGCGCCAATCCCTAGTAATCTAACCACAACCTTTATTCTAATCCTCAGACCCTGCGAAGCAGAGACAGTTGAAAGTTCCTTTTCAGCTGTCTCTATTTTGAATGACAGCCATTTTAGATTTTTTTTAAGAATGGGTGAGTATGCGATCAGCATACTCACCCATTCCTTTTCGGAAGGAATGAGAGGTGAGTAACCTCTCTGGGGAGTTTTAGGCTTTGGGGGGAGGGTTAGGGTTAGGCTCTGGGGAAGAAAGGGTTAGGGCCATGGAAGGGGAGGGTTAGGGTTAGAATAAGGCTGCAGGGAAGGAGGCTTAGGGTAAGGCTGCGGGAAAGGGGGGGTTAAGGTCAGGCTGCGGGGAAGGGGGGTGAAGGTCAGGCTGCGGGGAAGGGGGGGTTAAGGTCAGGCTGCGGGGAAGGGGGGGTTAGGGTCAGGCTGCGGGGAAGGGAGGGTAAGTGTAATAGAAGGGGAGGGTTAGGGTAAATATTAGGGAGAGGGTTGTGGATAGAATCATTACTTACCTTTCGAGCACCATGTTCGGTGTTCTAGGGATCATTTGCTATGCCTCTTCGAGGCAATTGCAATCGTTTTCCCAGCCAGTATCGAAATAGGGCCATATGCAATGGGGACCCACACTCACCCTAACCCTAACTTTCCCCTCCCCGTAGCCTAACCCTAAGTCTCCCCTTTTAAGCTCCATCCTCTCCCTGCAGCCCAACCCTAAGTCTACTCTATTACACTACATCCCCTCCCCTGCACTAACCTTTCAGCGTGTCAGGAACCATCGTGTCCTGCGGCAGGCACTGCAACGGGTCTGCAGCGTAGCTGTTGGTTGTGAAATTTCAAAAATGCTACTTTCCCAGTAGCGAACAATACCCCTTAATGACCAATCAGGAGCAGATTATATGAGCACCCCCAAATGTTTTACATAGTTATAGAGTAAAGCATTATGTAATGCTGTATACCATTCATTTAAGAAATTGGTCTTTGGTTTAATATGTGGATGCATGGCTTCATTAATGTGATGCTGACAGGGGGTGAGAGAATTGCTTTTCAACTGGTGCAAGCCCATTGGTTAATCTAACTACAATTATAAAGCACTGGTTGATATGTAGCTATATAGACACCAGTTAAAACTTGTCCTTTATGATACACATAAATGATCACCTTATATATGCAGTCAGGTACACTTAAGCAGAGCTGCAGTCTATCGTGACAAATTTCATAGTTTTACACAAGTTTCTCTGAAGTTCCCGGTACAAATTCTTTTCTAGCCTTTCTTTGTCAGTGTTACAAAACATCCATGAGCAGAAAGGCTTTTTAGAGGTTATGAACCAGAAATACTGTCTATGTCTGAATAGTTTCACATAATAGACGTCTTAGAATGGGAGCTGTATTTGTGAGTTTGTATTTGCAATCTGCTTTAGACCAGTAAATCATTTCTTTCAGTCTCCAGAGAAACATATTTAAAAAGTTTTGCACAAAATCCCATCTAAGCCAACTCATCACAATGGTTCTCTGGTAAAATCGGATATGATTGTCTGTTCTCAAGGACATGACGATAATTAAATCAAACATTACACAAGAACCACTTCCAAAAAATGTAATTGTGTTTTAATAAATGCCTTTTTCAATATTTGCACATTAGGCCTCTCCAATAGACATTGCAAGTATCTGACTCTATTATACAAATATCTCCCTTATGAAAGCTATGCCACCACTACATCTCCTCTAGCAAATACCGGATCCTGATATACATAAAAATGCATTTGATAGAAGATAATAGCTTCATTTCATCTAGCCAGACATAAACACATTGCACTGCAGATGTTTTGGTGAGAGGGAAACCTGGTCACTATTATAACTGAAAAGTCTCAGGATAGCCTCTATTTGTCCAACTTATATATGAATACTATGCTGAATACTAGTAAAAGATAATAAATAGTAAAAATAACAAATTATGAACATATTTCAAAATATTTTTACATGTATTAAGTTAGAATACTCTCATTAAGTCATATGCCCACAATGTGCAAAACAAACGAGGTCCTCTTGGCAGAACAGTTTAGTTTAGCAACTGTATGTCTGGCCTGCGCACATCGTCTTCACTGCGGCCGCTTAAACAGGAACAGCATTATCCCTTATTTATTGTGCAGTCATGGCCTAAATCCAGACCCATGCTAGAAGGATCAATGTAAGGCTTGCAGCATCCTATTCAACTGTGTACAGCCTACTTGTCATTCCATTGGGAGCCACTGACTCGAACCTAACTTTACAGCAAACTGACAGCTGGTGGGATTCAGCGAAAACATACAAAAGAAACAATTATAACACACTCGCACAGAAGCTTGAGACTTAACAAATAAAAGCTCTATTGAGGACCCTCATTCTAAAGAATCAAAACAACATTTTTAATAACAAGATGACAACTGGCTGTCAGTGGCCTATGGCTTCAGTAAGCTGCTCGAGTTAGTTTAAGATTAACATATATGTTAATGGATGATCATTGTCTGGCTTTATACTCAAACAAAATCCTCTTTATTATAGGAAAGGGACTTGATTTTAATTAATCCACAATGTCAAGTATATATTTACTGAATAATTAAACATTTTTATAAGGCACATGACTTAAGCTACGGATGCAAATGTTTCCAGCCTCTCTTCTTTCAAAAGTCAACACGACTGCATCAGAGGTGATTCAATAGAATTTGATTGACCGTGCTTTAGGTGGTATCATAAACATTAAGAAGATTCAAAAGAGCTGGTTAGAAAATACCACTGGAAAAAGTTTAGGATACCAATTCACAAAATAGGAAAAAGAAACAGTTCTGAGATATAATAAGGAAATGCCCCTGTATCTGTATGCCAGTTACAATAAAAGCCAGTGGACCGGATCCAGAATTGCTAACGTAAGCCGACATAAGCAAACGCCTTCCATAAGTTGGCTTTCATTCGTACTGCTAATGCGCAATACAAGGGCATCCGCACTAGAAAGCAGCCAACCAATGTGTTCTGATGCAGAAATCTTTTTACGAATGTGCAGTGGGATCCGGAATGCTAATTTTACAGTAAGGCCTTCACTACAGTAATGTAGCATTCTTTACATGGCACTTCCATGTGTGTAGACTTAAGGTGGGACACAGGAGGGCCATATGTTCATGGAGTGCAATATACAACTGCAGTCCATCTGTAGCTTCCCTAGACATGTTAGATTATTTGGAGGAGGGTCCATAGTACAATAAGAGCTCCTCAGTGTTACTACCCACTCAATCCATGATGATATCCTGTATGCGTACTAGTGTACACAATTCGTTATATAATGGAGGACAACCCAGACTATATATTAGCATAATTGCACTGTGGAGACAAATATAATATGTACTTCTATAAATAAATTTTGGAGAGTAATGAAATAGATTGACTGTATCTGTAAACTACATGCAGCAGCAACTAAGAAAGTGCTTGTACACTATAAGGACAAAAGTATTTGGCCACACCTGTATTGCATTCTGGTGTTTCAATCAGACCCGTTGCCACAGGTGTATAAAGCCAAGCACTTAGCCATGTAGTCTGCAATTGCAAACATTTGTGATACAAAATGCGTCATTCTGAAGAGCTCAGTGACTGCAAGCGTGGTTCTGTGATAGGATGCCAGCTTTCCAAACAGACGGTTCGTGAAATTTCATCCCTGCTGGATACTCCATGACCAACTGTAAGTGTTATTATTAGAAAAGGGAAGTGTCCAGGAACAACAGCAACTAAGCTACAAAGCGGAAGACCACATCAAATCACAGAGTGGGGTCAACAACTACTAAGGCGCATGGTGCGTAAAAGTCGCCAATGCGCTGATTCCATAGCTGAAGATTTCCGAACTTCCACTGACATTAATGTAAGCATAAAAACTGTGCAGTGGGAGCTTAATGGAATGGGCTTCCATAGCCGAGCAGCTGCATGCAAGACTCACATTACCAAGTCCAATGCCAAGCGTTGGATGGAGTGGTGTAAAGCATGCAGACACTGTACTGTGGAGCAGTGGAAGCGTGTTTCTCTATTTCGCAGTCAGATGGGCCAGTCTGGGTTTGGCATATGCCAGGAAAATGTTATCTGCCAGACTGCATTAAAAGACCGCACTGTGAAGTTTGGTGTAGGAGGGATAATGGTCTGGGGTCTGTTTTTCAGGGTTTGAGCTAGGCCCCCTATCTTTAGGGCAATCTTAATGCTTCAGCATACCAAGTCATCTTGGACATTGCCATGCTTCCAACTTTGTGGCAACAGTTTGTCAAAAGCCCTTTTCTATTCCAACATCACTGTGCCCTAGTGCACAAAGCAAGGACTATAAACATGAGTTCCATGTGGAAGAGATCCCTAACCTCAACCCTATTGAGCACCTTTGGGATGAACTGAAACGGAGACTGTGAGTCAAGCCTTCTTGTCCAACATCAGTTCCTGACATCTTGTCCCACATCAGTGGCTGACATCTTGTGAAACATCAGTGGCTGACATCTTGTCCAACATCAGTGCCTAACATCTTGTCCAACATCAGTGGCTGACATCTTGTCCAACATCAGTGGCTGACATCTCATACAACATCAGTGCCTGACATCTTGTCTAACATCAGTGCCTGACATCTTGTCCAACATCAGTGCCTGACATCTTGTCCAACATCAGTGCCTGGCATCTTGTCCAACATCTTGTGGAAAGCCTTCCAAGAAGAGTGGAAGCTGTTATAGCTACAAAAGGGGGACCAACTCCATATTAAAGTATATGTAATTGAATACAATTTCATTACAGTCCCTGTTGGTGTAATGTTATGGTCAGGCATCCAAATATTTTTGTTCATCCAGCATATTTAAAAATGGTTTGTGTCCCCACCCCCTTGCTAACTCAGCTTTAAGCCTTAATTCTTCATATATATCACATATCAGCACATACAGGTATGGCAGCTTCTTCCTTACAACCTCTCCCAGTTGTTTTGCATACTACCAGACAGTGGTCCACGTACCACTGATTGAAAACCCTGCTAGAATGAGTACAACTGTTGATTGTTGGAGCATGATTGGTAGTGTGTAGAATAAGAAAAAGTTAACTTTAGAATGTGTGAAATTTTGTTTTCATTTTGCATGCAAGAGCTTGTTATGTTTAAAAGGTGGTGGGGCTAAGTTACTTCAAAAGCTAAGTTTAAGAAAAGCAAAAAGAGCAGAATTTCATTGAACTTGTGTTGTAACCCTCTATTGAAGCCTTGAATCCTTTCTGATACCGCTGAATAGCCAAGGGCTGTTTTTTGTAACTGAGTTCTGAAAAACATCATACACTGCTTTTCCAAAATCCCCTAAGCCTTCACAAGATGAAGGAAAAAAAAATTGATATTTACTCATTGTAATAATGTAGATGGAAAAAAAAGTGTTGTTTTGTTTATAAAATAAAGGAAACAGGAAGTCATAATCACTTTCACTCAAGTCAATGACTTACTGCCATAACAATACATAAAACTAAAAAGGTATGAACTATAGTTGCTGCAAAAACATTAAGCTCACTTTCAGCATTTGTATTTAAGGCAATGTCTATAGTAATGAACAAGGAGCAACAAAAATGAACAAATCTGTACCCAAACAAAACCATGCTGCACTGCAGAGGGAGGCAAATTTAAAGCAAAGTGTGCAAACTGGATTATGTGGTGACATTTCCTAGCTCATTACTAAATTGCAGTGTGAAAATTAAGCATATCAGTATTTGTATGCTATGGGCAAAAAGCAAAGTATTTTCACTGTAAACTGAATCATTGTCAAATAGCCCCTTTTGTCACAACGCTGGGTATGACATCACTAATTGTTTGTGTGTGTGTGTGTGTGTGTGTGTGTGTGGAAGGGTATTAAAGCTGATTATCAGACTTTTTATTTCATTTAGCTATAAGCATATCTTTATACATAGTATAGTTGCTTATTACAGAGTACATTGTACATACAACAATAACAACAATAATGAAAAAAAATATACTATAATACAGGGCTTGAAAAATTTTGCGAGAATTTAGCACAAAAATGTAGGCACAAAAAAATATTGGATTTTTCAACCTTTGGAGGCTGCCAGCAGGCCTTATTTTTTTCAAGGTAACTAGAATGTTGACAGTAATGGGTGGTGGTCACTAGGATGTTCTCTGAATTGGGTGATGGTCAATGGGATGTTCACTGTATTAGGTGGTGGTCGCTATGGTGGTGGTCACTAGGATGCTCTCTGTATTTGGTGGTGATCACTAGAATTCTCTGTCTTAGGTGGTAGTCACAAGGATGCTCTCTGCATTACATAGTGGTCACTATAAATTTATTGTATTATGAAATACTACTCAGTATATGTTGTATTTAATTGTATAACACTTGTTCTTGTATTTAATTGGCTCTACATAACTTACCAACATTATATATTATCACTGCTCTTATTACAGTTCTTTATTCTGTTATAATGCCATTTACTTCATTCAGTCTATAGTTGATCAAACCCACATGTGGCACCTTACAGATTTTTTCCAGTCCCACTTCAAGTTCCCAATCCACCTGTCAAGTAATTGCAGGTAACCAACAAAAAAAAAGAAAGAGGCTGAGAGGTCATCTTGTGAATAAAAAGGCGGTTGCTCCTTTACTTCAATCCGGTCGTCATGTCCCGGTTTCTTGTCTCCATGGTGACCTGGCGACTGGTATTTGTCGACCCCTGCCATAACAACAAGGATTTCTCTAAATCCTAATCATAAATTTCATAACAGTCTCAGCAACAATGTGAGAAATATACTGGGTTTCTTTTTGGTGAGTTTTTAGCCTACAACAGCCTATTGTTGGTATAATGTACTAGTTATAAGGCTAGTCATATTCAGAAGCCAAAAAATGAATTAGCATTTGTATAAAATGCCTGGCAAGTATAGTATTACCAGTGTTTGGCTTGACATATTCTTTTTTACACAGAAACCAGACAGCTGCTCCCATTTTTGGACTTTGTTTTGCATTCACATCATTCTCAAAGCGTTCAGCCCTGATGCTGCATTTAGAAACATTGCCATCTTCACCAAATGTCAAATCTTACAACTGCATCATACATATTTAACATATTATATTTAAATGACTGAAAATGTGTCTATATGCATTCAAGTTGAAAAATATTGAGTATGTCAACATACAGAGTTAGTAAAAAACTAAATATAAAACTTACAACCCAT
This sequence comes from Limnodynastes dumerilii, assembly GCA_011038615.1. Taxonomy (NCBI): domain Eukaryota; kingdom Metazoa; phylum Chordata; class Amphibia; order Anura; family Limnodynastidae; genus Limnodynastes; species Limnodynastes dumerilii. Next base: position 209,861 of record WWET01001419.1, on the reverse strand, counting down.
TAATTTTTTTTTTTGTTGGTAGAACTTAAAAGGAATCAAACGTCATCAGAAAAAGGTTTACTGTTTCAATAAACCGAAGTGAATGAAAAAATATTTTGGTTGCTAGCAATTCATGCACTGAATATACAGCCCTCTAACAACTTCCGTGAGAAGTTATGGCCGGTATAAACACTACTGACTCAATTTGCTTTTTAATTTAAGCATAAATTTGCAGGGCCCTTACTTGTAAAGGTATGAATGAAAGGATAGTGCAGAATCTGATCCATTGTAACTTTATTTCTCAATAAAAGCCAATGCTAGTTTAATTTGGTTTTCAATTTGGTTGCTTTGATTCCTTAGTGTAGGACTATCAAGTGAGTGCAAAGAGTCACAGAAGCCTTTCCTTCACGAGTATAGAATACCATTCATACACAGGCTTCATATTTTGACAGTCTCGTCTGTATTTCAATGTGTCTCAAGCTGTTTCAGTCCAATAATGTATTATTTGTATTATTTGCACTGCAGCATTAAAGAATACTACTAAATAATGGGAAATGTGTTTTTTTCCTTCTTTGATTTCTACAGAGTTTGGGTGAGGTGCACTTTTAATACATGGCTTTGAGCCTAGACACTTCCCAGAAATTTCTCTTATTCAATCTACAGTAAAGCACATCTGTTCTGTGGGTTTACACAATTTACTGGATTGCAGTCTCTCTGTCTGGAAGTGTAAAAATATTTCAAAAGATTTACTTTAAAATCAGGTCACAATATTTTTTAGAATTTCCCACCCATCTCCTATGCCACACGCACCTATTTATCCCTTTTATTATATAATGTGCTGTTATTTCTAACGCACAGCTGTTGGTGCACCCACAATATTTGAAATACCAATAACCATACCTATGTATGGACACAAATAAAGAGGGGGAAAATAAGGCTGGCTGGAAACAAAAGGAGGGGGGCAATAAGGCTGAATTGAAACAGAAAGAAGGGGCAATAAGACTGGTTGGACACAGAAGGAAGGGGCAATAAGACTCACTGAAAAAAATAAAGGGGGCAAAAAGGCTGGCTGGGCATATAGAAGAAAGGGCATTAACGTTGAATGGTCATACAGAAAGAAGGGGCAATAAGGCTAACTGGACACACAAACAAGGAAGGGGCAATAAGGATTATTGAACACACAAAAGTAAGAAGCAGAAAGGCTGACTGTGGAGACACATAGGAGGAGAGGAGGGATTGGATGGCTCTAGAAACACACATGGTGAGGGGGATTGGATGGCTTTAGAGAAACAAACAGAAGGAGGAAATAGAAAGGCTGGATTGAGGTATATTTAATATGGGTAGATTTCTATACTTCATTGGTTAATTCCTCATATAGTTTTAATTTCAGAAATTTG
>WWET01001419.1:177709-188557 GCA_011038615.1 Limnodynastes dumerilii | reverse complement strand
GCTGTAGGTGAGTCCCTATCCATTTGCTATATGTGTAATCAGGAGGTCTCTGTTAAAACACTACCTGCATTTGAATAGCCTACAGCAGCCATGTTTGGGGAGTGGTCAGACTCCCAAATAAAACTAAACAGTAGCAAGAAAAATGGCTGCGCTTCTATCCAACAAATTAAATATGTGCAAGTGTATATATAAATATAGGGGTGCAGCCGAGGACCATATATATATTGTTACCCCTCTCTGTGCTGCTCCTTCAACTTGCATTTAGATTGCTGGGAAAGGAAAGGTATCTGACAACATATATACATTGTGCTTGCCATACCTTTATACAGATTTAGAGCTGTACGTATTTTTTTTTTTATGTTATAGTCTGACCCAGGCCCATTAAGGACTAATGGACCTTAATGCACCAACTCCCTGAAGGCGTGACATGAGCACTTTTTCTAATATTCGCTTATAAGTGAATACTTTATACTGTAGATAATCAGTGGTTATATTTTCTTTATAGATATTAGTTTAAAAAATACTTGTTAGTGGAATGTTGTTACTAGGGCTACTGAAAAATCACTGAAGCGTCAAGTTGTCACTACTTGTTACATAACCAGAATGATTTTAAAAAGAAGTAACAATATCCTGTTCCCATTGTTACTATGTTAGTTCCTGCACACATATAGTGAAAAACAGATCCTAGACTTCTGTGAAGCTATCAGAGAGGAAGCAGTGCGTCATTTTCTTCATTTTCTTATATGTTTTGCCCTTTTCAGCTAGGCATTTGTATGCTGTTATTTCGTCAGAAAAAAATATGAGGGCGTTTTGCTAATCTCATCAATGTGTTTTCAGTGGAACACTGAAACATGAGAAATGTGAGAAATAAAAGTCTGCACTGGACACAAGCCAATATCTACAATGGAACATCTCATGCTCAGGTATGACAAAGCTGGCTGATGGGGAATTTTTCAGCACAGAAAAGGATCTCTTTATTGTAAGATGCACACTGATCTTCATAACTATGGCCCTGATTCAGATCTATATAGATACATAAGCATGGAGAAGGGGATTGCACGTCCCCTATCACTCCCCTCCTTCTTATGGAGTTCTGGACACTTAAGTTTCCAGAACTCTACCTTAACTTTACTATGCTTGCTCTCACCCCAAACCTGTGTGGCTCTGTTTCAGCATTTACATATAAAGGGATGGTCCTTTCCACAGTTCTTATTTCCATACGGAAGCCCTTATGGCACATAACACCTGGCGCGTGCATTCGCCGATGTTACTTGTCAAGGGCACTTATGCAAGAGACTTGCGTCCCATTAAGCATGCATTTCTGAATATGGCCCTATGCTTGTAAGCTCCACTCCAACCATATAAGATGTTAAAGCTTTACAACCTATCAGCTTACTTTATTAACCAGATCTGTAATTGGCTAGATATTACTTTTGAATTCTAGACACCTAACCAATACAAACCAAAACAAACATTTTATTGTGAGATTAAGGGGGGAAAGTGAATTAAATCAAATTAAATATCTTGACAATGATTAGACCTACATTTCATTGCAATTCTTTTCCTTTTACAGAGTTTCACTCACTAGACACTACATTAAGATTTCCACACCATCCCCATGTACAGCTGAAAACAGGATATTACATGAAGGCTGAAACCTGCCATTCCTCTACCTTCCCTTCCACTTCCAGCCCTGTCAAAATATTTACCAGGATGGAATTCTGGATGCAGAGGTTCCTAGCGATCAAAAAATGCCCCTTTGTAGCTCATTTGGATCTGGTCCAATCTCCTCATTTAAACACACACTCACACCAACTACTGTAACAAAGTTGATTAACACTGCCTTATCCTTGGGGATGGGGAGGTCATTTAATTGGATGAATGCTGCAGTTATCCAATAACATTCTGCTGTCCTGGTGCTAATATACTGACCTCGATAGTTTGTAAATCCAAAGAGAAAGTGGTCTAATCTATCCTGTCTCTTGCTAATAACATGGATTCAGTGAGTTTCTAGCTAGAAATATACTTTCAGATTTTTAACGTGTTTCACATGCTACACATTATTTTTGATCTTTAAACTCAGATATTAATGAAAATAAAGTCAATTAAAAGTAAAATTTAGCTATATATGTGAAATGTATAGGAACTATATACATTTAAATAATGGTGACTTTCATTTCCATCAGATGGTTACTCATAACTTTCTTTTTGTTTTATAAGATCTCTGTTTTCTTTTATGACATGTATAATAAGATCTCCAGAGTTTTGGATCATATGCTACATATTGTCCCCAAGTCTTTAATATAAAACTTGGAGAAAGATGCAAACCAAACATAAGTCTAGAACATCAATTTAAATCCACACACATTTAGTGTCACATAACAGCCGTAAACTGCCTCATAAAAAGCTGCTTTTGAAGTCACATTTTATTTGGAGGTAAGGTAATACGAGACCACCTAGTGAATGAAAAGTAGGAATATTCTGTACCTGCAGTAAACGATAACAGACATCATTTTTCAGATGAAAATCCTTACGGGGGTTGTTCTGTTGTTATATTGTAATCTAATACCATTTGTGTTACTTGATGGAATTGTCATGTAATTTGGAGGGTGCTGTGTGCGTCAAACGGATTAACTCTTTCTGAATATAGGGCCTGATTCAGAGGCTGAAAATAAGAACTTAAAGTTACACCTGGGCTAAACCATGTTGATTTCAGGGGGAGTCAAGTTAATTTTATTCTATGCATGCAGGGAGAATGCTTTGCTTTTACTTATTGCACACAGATACCTGATCAGCTTCACTTTTAAACTGCTAATTAGACTTGAGCTGGGAAACATCACCTTTTAACTATAATACTGTTGCAACAAATGAAATTTGACTCCCCTGAAATGAACATGGTTTAGCCCAGGTGTAACTTTAAGTTCTTATTTTCAATCTCTGAATCAGGCCCATAATGTCAGATCATGCAGAATGTATCAGGGTTGCCATGACTATCAAGGCAAACTGGCAAATTGTCTACATGTCTGGGAGGTAAAATGCCACCTTGACAAAGAAAGTAATTGTCAGTCTATTTATAATGCTGCGCTGACACCCTTAAACTCCTTTGAATTATACACCAGCACGGGTTCGGCTGATCTCTGTCTACTACTCTCTGCACTAGCTGCTGCTGTAGATCTATGTATTGCTGCACTGACACCTTTAAAGTATACTTCAAAGGTGTCAGTGCAGCAGATCTGCAGCAGCGGCCAGTGTATATATATTTTAGCACGGCTCTGCCCTGGCACCCCCCCCTTCTTCTGCTAAGATTATCAGTCCCAGCAGGAAAGGTGTATGGTGCCGATGACAGGACCTTTCCCTTGCAGGAAATTGTCCCGTTTATCGGGCCACCGCCTGCTGGGATCAATAATTGTCCAAGTGTATACCCAGCTTTACAGCTACATACAAAAATTTGCCACAAAATTATTAACTTTACTATAATATCATAACATAACATAAGGATTTGATTGTTTTCTGTGAATGGCAATTTAAGCTGTTTTTTGTTATTGTGTTAGTTTAAATAATATCTGTGCTAGTTACCTTAACCCTTCACCAATCACCTCCATCTCTTCCTCCACTTCCTAATCCCATCACGGATCAAACCATCATCTTTATCAGTCAGTCCATTCCTCACTAACACTGGACAGAATGTTACTCCTCACAATATTAAAATTATAGTCTTATAGGTTGTCACTGCCAACTTCAAACTGGGAAAAAGCAAGTGATGAAAAATAGCTACAAAGACATACTCAGAACCTAATCAAACCCACCTTAAAAAGATGCCTTTCAAAAATACCATTTCATACAGATGCCACAACACAATACTTTGAAACCCATGATAATGTAGAAAAAGTGCATAAACCACAATATATACTGTCCCATAAAGACTGGTTGACAAACACATTTTAAGAGGTACTATTCCATACATTCAAAATAGTATTGTAACCAGATTTTACAACTGGAAGCTATGCAAGCATGTTTTTAAAGAATGCATTCTAGTGTGTTGTAGTTGGTTCTGTCCACATAAAATGTTATAGCTATTGTGCAATTAGGGCCATTATTCAAGAAAACAAAAGACTTAGTTTGCTCTATTCAAATGTAAAACTCTACCTTTCAGTGTAAAAGACATGCAGAAAACCCTTGTTATAAGCTCACTTGTTTTTCTTTCTACAGCATGTGTGTGCTGTGGAATTGTTTATGACAATGAAATTTAGGTCACATTACGCTTGGGAGACTTGGTATACAGTGCCTCAGGTTATAAGAAAGTGGTCTTCAATTATAACCAAATTACAGAGAGATCTGCCAGCACGAGGGTTAACATGTCCATTCGGAGAGATAGATATGTGAATTCTCAATGACACCATTCACCTAACCATTTTTTTTTACATTTTATGTATGTGTTACTCAAGCAGGAAGTTGAGCGAAATCACAGTGAAATGCTCACAGAACAATGATCTGACAATTTGCTTTTCCATTACCCAGAAAGCCACTTCACATTCAGTAGCATTTCAACAAGTTTGTGCTTATTTTTATGGTACAATTTGCGTAAGTTCTAAAATAACATATATAAAGAAAGCTTCATCCACCCATGGACTATTTGCAGACTATAAGCTAGATTATAAATAAATTAATGGTTATGTGTTAAATATTATTATTTTATCATTTGTTTATACATTTTCAATTACAGTACAGAATAATATTCCATGTAATAACGAAGCAAAAGTGGTGTTATAAAGCTGTATTACCAGAAATTAGCCTGTTGTGACATGAAACTGAATTTGCATAAAATGTCACTGTTATGCACATATCTACTAAAAATACAGCTAGGATAAAGATGTTGATATAGCAGAGAAACAGCAGAGTGGCAGTATAATTACAGTGTACCTATAATATAATCTGTGCTCTAAATGCTACTTGAGTTTATTTTGGATAATTTTTTAATACCATTTTTAGCCAGAATAAGCTTTTTGTGATGTGTTCTCTGATCAAGAAATAAAGGACGGTTTCCAGAAAGTCCGCACAGAAGAGGGAAGTGGCGCTCCCTTCTCACGTTCGGACTTTGCGGCAGTTGCATCGCCATAGACCTGCCTTATGTCCCCGTTTGGATTAACACTCGTACGAACCGGTGATCTACAGGGAAGTCTAAGACCCCTTCCATTGCCAGCTCCTGCTGTAACATTTAAATGCCCCACAACCACCTTGCATAGTTTAGGCGAGTGGAGAGGATGGCCCACGAACGATCTCATTAGGATCTCCTGTCTTACGGAAGGTCCACTGCTGGATTGGCCCAGCCTGTGCAGAGATCTCCAGCACATGGACAAGAACCAGCTGCATTGACACCATTTTTTTTTTGCACACTCTACAATATGATCTTATCCGATCAAGCATTTCTTACATCAGTTTCTACCAGACCATCTCAAATCTCTTAACTTCCCAAATCACAAACCCCCTAAGAGGATTGGGATTTGTAAATGTGGGCATTTGTAGGTAGAGTGTGGGGTTTGTTTTGTCTAAAATTGGGTAATCTAAATGTTGGAAGGAATGGGATCTTCTATTTTCTGGAGTAGTAGTTAGTCTAAGATACACACTCAGTCTTCTACTTCTTACAGGACATTCAAAACATCACTTATGAATATAAAAAAGACAAGACTACAGTTTGTCCATATACAGACCTTAATAAACTGAAACTATATCTTGACAGTGAGGTAAGACAACAAAGCACTGGCAAAATAAGAACTCTCCACAATTGTGAACAGTGACTTTTAGTTGTTGAAAAGCATTAGAAAGCTTTTAATGCACTAGCACATGATATCATCTGATTTGAATTAAGCAAAATGTGTTGTTTGCCAGAGTTTGCTTGGACTGCTTAGTTATGCAATGGATGTTTACTGATAAAATAGGCAGACACACTGAGCATGTCTTGCATTTCCCTTAGCTAGGATGTCTGCAGTTAGCTTTTGTTAATAATAACTGTTTTCATAGTTTATGCTATCTAGTGCAGCTATAAATTTCTATTCTCTGTCAAATATGATGGAACATCATGGATAATTAACAGACAAATTCAAGAAAAGCTGCCAACAGTGATGAATGCCGCTAAAACATAGCATATAGGGAATGGGACACACAAAGACTATGTAATACGTCAGCATTACGTGAAAATAAATGGTATACAAATTCCCACCTTGAAAACTATACACCTCTTTAGGGAAGTGCTTCCAAAGGGGTCATTTAGCTAATAACTACAGTGGGTCTTAGCAAAAGTCTCTGGTGTAAATCCCCTTGGCAAGTAACATCGGCACATGCGCACACTCAATGGTATGCGTAACTACCTCCACACGGAACTTTGGTCTGTACGGAAAAAGTTCCATGGAAGGGGCTTCACTTCCGCATTTATAAACCCCTGTCAGATAGGTGGGGTTTGGCCTATTAATAAAGGGCCAGGTGCAGAGAGCAGCAGAAGTAAAGGCAGGGTCTAGACACGTAAGTGTCCAGAACTCCATCCAAAAGATGGGAGTGGGTTCCCCTCTTCAGCAGCCGCACAGAGATCTGTAACAGGCTAAATGTTCCTCTCAGACTGAGTATCTGAAATAGTGTAAGTACTGGAACACTATTTATGAGTTATTGTTAATATTACTGAAGGCGGTGATTGCATTACTTTTACCATGTCTGGAGAATCTACTTGATTATGAGTTGTGGAAAAAAGTGGTTACATTTTGCCATGTTACTAGAACATGTTCCAGTCCTATTCTTCTACTGATGAGATACAGTGTAGATTTCCATTGCTGAACGACAGATTAACTGTTTTGTGCTAACCATATCCCTGGATAGACAGCATAAATGTGCACAGCAGTACATTTTATGTATCCCTGTTTATGAATGACATTTTCTGTACAGACAAAATACCACTGCTGAATTTTATATTGTTACTTGGGAATAATATTACCACAAGGCAGCATTAATAAATGTGATCAGCTGAAAATACATAGCCTTCAACTGCTAACCATACAATTTATACTGAGGCACATAATAATCACATATAATTACAGTGCCTGTTGGGCCTTATTGCTTAATTATAGGACTGCTCTCTATATACTGCTCTCTTAAGACACAGTTATTTAATAAAAGTATTTTTAAATAGTCATTTAGAGCCTCTTAACTGTGTTCAACCAGTACATTTGCAGCTGTTTTGTTCCACTAGAAGCTTTAAAATATTCATTCCTTAGAATGTCACCAAGGTCATCTCTAGGCTTCACACATACATATGGTATAATGGCTGTGGAAATGAATCTCTTGAGAGTTATGAAGGTGGGCTGTCCAGAACCTCTTCTCAAAGTAACATGTAAATCAATACTTGTCTGGTTAAGGAAAGGAGGTGAATTACACCTGTTTTCCATTGCAGGCTATATATAGATCTACAGTGGTTTTATGAAACAGATTCCAGAGAGATCTATTGTGAGCTATGGAAGGACTAATTCTGCAGCAGTGGTGGGTTCTCTGTATTGCTTTCCATACCTAGCTCACAATAGAGCAAACTTTCCTATAGACCTCTACTGTTGTAGCTCACAATAGAGAAACCTCTTCTACATAGCTGTAGCACTAAAGCATTTCCCTGCTCTTGTCAGTAGAACCACTGAGTCCCTGCTTGTATGGATTTATATACAAAAAGAAAAAGGTAGCTTTAGTGGACATCAAAAATCCCTTTAAAATAAAACCAACCAGTTAGTGAAAGCCAGGGTTCTTTGGGGGTGATTCAGAGATGCGACTGCGAAAAGATCGCAAATATACGCAACTAAGTTCAGATCTTGAAGATCTTATGTAGGACGAACGATCAGACCATTGAAGGAGAGAATTGCGGAGCACGTTAGAAACATCTCCAAGGGTCTCCTCACACATAGTGTACCTATGCACTTTCAAAAGGAACATAACTGCAACCCTTCCACTATGACTTTCATAGGTATTAAAAAAGTCAAGAGACACTGGAGAGGGGGTGACTTTTTGGCTGCAATTTCCAAAGAAGAAACTAAGTGGATCTTCTCTCTAGAAACTTTATCCCCCAGGGGTCTAAATATAGACCTTGATTTAGGCACTTTCCTTTTTATGTAATTAAGCACACGTCGTCCCCCTTTACCCTTGGTCCATACCCAATCCACATCCCATTCCCCTTGGACGCTGAGTTTTGCTCAGATTATTCCATCCATCATACCACCTAGGTTTGTTGGCATTATTCACCAACCTATCCTGCAACAACACCATTTAGACTTCTTGCTCCTCTAGATAGCCTATTCTCTAGGAATGGAAATACTCATACCACTTAGGTTCTATGGTATTATCCTGTCACACTACATTATAGCTCCTTTAGATAAACCCGCCAGCAGCCTCAGTCTTGAGGCATGTGAGAGAAATCATATGATTTGCTACAGGTTAAGTGTCGTTTCTTGTTATTTCATTTCGTTTTTCATGTTAATTCTCCTCCTTTTTTCCTAATAAATAAATATTCTTCTTTGTATTATATAAATATTATATATATATTTAATTTTATTTATTTATCCTATTCATTTGTACTGATGCGGTCCATTACACTTTAATGCCGCTAGATCAAAATATGTGTTAAACTGGACATATGGAACCAACTGGATTGGCATAGACTAATCTAATATCCCCATTCAAGAGCATCTCTTAAGGAAAACAAGCATAATTGGCACATTTGACGGCCAGCAGTGCGTGGATCCTCAGCAAGCCTTTGTTTATCGGTTACCACGACTACCAGACAGCTGTTTCTGCAGGATCCTATCAGAGGGAGACGCGCGCGCTTAAATACCCAGTGTTTTTTTGCCCATACTCTGAACAGTATCACAGGCCAGATAACGCACCCTGAAGAAGCCCCAGAGGTGAAACGCGTAGGTGAAGCCTGTACCTGGAGATCTCCACCATTTAAGTGATACTGACGAGCATGGCTCATAGGAGAGGAAGCTAACCGCATCTGCTCCATCTATACTCACGGCGGCGTGCACACCGCCGCGAGTCCTATCTCTCAGTTAGAACAGCTGCCGCTCACACAACGGGAAGGAGCACAACGGGACCACCCGGTGCAAGGACTCAGGGAGCACCAAGAAGACTTGCAAACGGACCGGCCCCGCTGCTGCACTGGACACCCGGAGTTCCTGTGAGTACATTTACCACACAGTGGTTTGCGCTATCCCAATAATCGCTATTGAAGTCTGTATAAGTGAACCGGTGTACAAATTTATTCACCACGTGTTCAGCAGACTTTTTCTCAATTCTTCTTCCTGAGGCACATCGCCCAACAGCATACAACAGTTGTTACCACCACTGCTGGTCAGCCGTTCCCTGCAGAGACAGGACAAACGGCCTATACTGTGAACAGTAGACTATCTGACTGCTACACTCACCTGCATCTTAAGTGATTGGAGGATATTCCGCTCTGTACAGATTGTCATACTGGCGACTGTTAACTAATGGTCTCCATAGATCATTAGAATTATTTGTGTATACAGCAGGTTGAGGCTCGCTCCCTGCTGCTTAGATTGTTTATTGCATTTGTATGTACCCAGTGGGTTGAGGACCACTCCCCACTGTACACATTTGAGTCTAGTTTTTTATCTATTTCTATTATTCATTTGTTCATTTATTTTTTATTGTTGATTATTTTTGTTTTACTTACTAAAGATTGAATTTTGGTGTATTTGCATGTTCTATTGAGCAAACTTTTTTGTCATACACACCATAGTTTGGAGATTGCATATTATGTAATAAAATTGCGGTTTACTATTTATATTGTGTTCACTCAATTCTGAATACACCCTGTGTGGATATTGTGGCGCAAGGTAGTAATACATCTATATCATTGTGCTTACCCCCAGGAGGGTATCTCTGGGAGCTGCTTTAGAGGAAGCTCCCACCCACTACCTTAGCTGCCTCCACGCTTCAGGGATCCCCCATTTGGCAAATAGGCAGCGCAACTAGGTACTTATTCTACCACATTTTTAGTAACTTTGTTACTTGTTTTTTTTTATCCTCTTCCAATCTATTTACCAAACACACATTATAACATTGTTTCTGAAACCCCATTATTGCTATTTTCACTTCAAGTCAGGTAATTGCCATTATAATGTTAATGGAAAGTTCAGGCAGAGCATTTTGTACCTGATGAAAGCGGCCTGTTAGGGGTCTGCTCTGACTAGTTCTACTAAAGCTCTAAGGGGTCTATTTACAGAGATCATTTTAGTGTGATAGGGCCAGTTTTCACTTCAAAACTGGCCCTATCGCATTAAAATGAAGTTAAACATATTTACAAAACGTCGGAGCGTTAAACTATCGCCACTATCGCTACCGGCGTTAAACTATCGCCAGCTCAGATTGGCGTTAGGGGTAAGTATTCCGGCGATGTCCCCATATACCCCTCTTTTCCTCCCTCTAATAGCTGTTATTAGGGGGAGAAAAAGGGGGGTATGTATGGGGAGACCGCCGGAATACTTAGAAATACTGCGGGGAGTAAAAAAAATAAAAAAATTGAACTTAAAATAAAAATCAGTAAAAAACATTAAAAAAACATTGAAAATATAAATAAAGATTAAAAAAAGATTAAACTCACCTGTCTGGGCGTCCCGTCGGGCTGCAGCTGTCCGGTCCCGGCATGAATACACTGCACAGTGTTTCTCATGTAAGGAGTTGGAAAAATTTCAAAGTGCCTAAAGAGAAGCACTGCGCATGTGCAGTGTTTCTCAATTCGGCATTGACATTTTTCTAAGTCCTGATTGAGAGGTACTGCGCATGTGCAGTACTTCATTCAGG
>WWET01001419.1:167098-177359 GCA_011038615.1 Limnodynastes dumerilii | reverse complement strand
CTGATGGGTGCTGCTGGACTGATGGGTGATGCTGGACTGATGGGTGATGCTGGGGGCTGGGCTGATGGGGGATGCTGGGTGCAGGACATGATGGGTGATGCTGGGTGCTGGACACTATTTGGTTCAAAATATTTTTTTTCTGTATTCTTCCTCCTAAAAACTAGGTGCGTCTTATGGTCAGGTGCGTCTTATGGTCCGAAAAATACGGTATATTCAGCTTGCGTAGGGATGTCCTATCCTATCGTATGAAGTTACAAACGATCAGAGTTTCCACAGCCAAATTTATGCATGCCATGTGTGTAAATTGTCTATCGTTATTAAGTATTGATCAGGCCTCATATTCATAAATAGTCAGGAATATTACAAAGCAAAATAAAATACGGTATATTCAGCTTGCGTAGGGATGTCACGTCCTATCGTATGAAGTTACAAACGATCAGAGTTTCCACAGCCAATGCATGCCATCTCCTAAAAACTAGGTGCGTCTTATGGTCAGGTGCGTCTTATGGTCCGAAAAATACGGTATATTCAGCTTGCGTAGGGATGTCACGTCCTATCGTATGAAGTTACAAACGATCAGAGTTTCCACAGCCAAATTTATGCATGCCATGTGTGTAAATTGTCTATCGTTATTAAGTATTGATCAGGCCTCATATTCATAAATAGTCAGGAATATTACAAAACTTTGTAAAATAAAACAACTGAGAAAGGAAAATATAAATGTAAACAGATTTAACTCTAGCGCTGGGAGCATCCTATTCTATGTTTCAGTGGATTGCACTAAAGGCTGCCATATATTAGGGCGATTATCGCTCCCAGCAGGGGGTGGCCCGATAAACGGGACGATTTCCCGCAAGGGAAATCTCCTGTTATCGGCACCATACACCTCCTATGCTGGGACCGATAATCCTAGCAGAAGAGGGGAGGGGGGAGGCAGGGCTCTCTATGGTGCTGCTGCCAAGCTATGTACAAAGCTGCTTTGTCAGAGCAGCATAGTGCATAGATCTGCAGCCGCGGTTAATACAGGGAGAAATACAGACAAGAATCAGCCGTAGCCGCGCTTCACACAGCGCGGATTCAGCTGATCCCTGTTCTGTACTACTCCCTGCAATAGCCGCTGCTGTATATCTATGCACTATGCTGCTCTGACAGAGCAGCTTTGTACATAGATACGGAGCAGCGTCTATTGCAGGAATAGGGAGCCATTCAGCTTGCTGAATGGCGAGCTTTCTCCCGATATTTATTAAACTTTCCAAAAGACCAAATAATCACACCCGAGCGTTTCTGGTGCGTTTATTTGGCGTTTGGAAAAACGATTTTGGCCACTAACTAGAGCGATTATTTGCCCAATCACCCGATAATTGGGTGATCGGGCAGATAATCGCTCTAGTGTTTGGGGGCCATAACTCTGTTTGAGCACCAAATAGAGCTGTCGCAATATAGCTGCATATTTACATGGTTTATCAGTGTTTATAACTAACTAGTGTGTCCTTTAGCAGATGTACTAAGTAGTGCTGCACTGCACATTTAGAAGTGTATGTGTATATTACCTATTGTTATGAATGTTACTGTCACCAAAAGATGGGCTTCAAAGTCTTATTCCTTATAGAATCTGCTGCTGAACAGTCATTATAACTTCAATTAGATCTTGTTACATTATTCTACAGTAATACACGATTGAATTCACATTTTAGTCTCCTTGCTTTCCTTAGGGGTGAAATGGTTACATAAGGCTTAAATGAATAGGAAAGAGTAACAAATCTGACAAGACCTAAGGGAGGAGTTATGTTTATCTTTGCACTTTCCTCCCTTTAATTTGGGGTTAGATAAATACACAGTCATCCCCTGGGTGGTCCCAGAAAGCAGTTAATATAAAATATTGTGTTACTGAACTTTAAGATGCACTTGGCATACTAGATTTCCTCTAAATATTTTTTTCCTTAAAACTGTTCATCCAAACAGTTCAGATTTTAACAATTTAACAATTTTAACATGGCCAAATCCCCAGTACATGTTTCACTGCTGAACACAGAAGCTAGCTATACCTATGCATGCTTTATGTTGCTGGGTAAAAAGTTGGATTCTTTGACTTTATACACAGGGATTGCATACTGTACAGTATAAAGATTAGAGTGATCTAAAATATAAATCTCATGCTTTTTATATATTTTATTGTGTCATATCAGAAACTTAAGATGCTTTAAGTTTCCAATAATCCATTTAATGCGTATTTTAAAACATTAAGATGGGCAGAATAGGTTTAAAATTATTACTATTTGACAAAAAAAAGTCAGATGCAATTAAATGAGATATGCAGGGCACCAACAATTATGTGCATAGGGCTTCATTGCTACCAAATATAAGGAGAGATCAATACATACAGTTTAAGTCAATCCTGCAAAATAAGTGATATTGAAATTTTTCATTTCACTGAGGCATATTCCGAAACAAGAGGCATGGTACAGTCAAAAGATCACTATGCTCAGCAATTTGCACTATGCACCACAGATTGCTTTAGAAACCCCCTATGTATGTAAGCCATAACAAGCCTAAAAAACTCCAGTATAATGTGAAGATATCCAGAACATTACCAAACAGATTGTTTATTGTTGTTTTGTGTGGTCTGGCTGCTTTATCTCTATATGTTTGCTTTGTTTATTTTATGATGCGTCAATGACCTAGATAATGCAGCACATAGCAAAATGTATTGTCAGCTTCACACCCATAGACTGATTGTAAGAGTTTTCTACTAGTGTTTTATATGTAAGTGAAGTGTATGGCATATTACATTCTGTAGGTCAGTTAAAGGTCACATTAACCAGGTTTTAACTACTATGCACTGTATTGGATGAACGGACTGACTACAATGTAAAGTACAGAATTCTGTGCTTCTTTTGTTTTGCTGCAGACAGACATTATGGCTCTCAACTGTCTTTACCATTTCAGTTTACATAACAATGCAACACTTTTAGATCACTACTTTGGAATTGTTTTAACCTTATTACAAAATGATATTCTTTATCACTTATTATGCATTAACTACAATAACAGTCTATCAAAGTATAGAATGTTGTTTTCAGCAATGTAATGAGTTTACAAGCATATGAATATTGCTGTGTGTATGATTATAGCCATGGATATAAGTTTTGTGTTTATATCCGTTTGTCTATTTCTAAAATGCTAAAACAATAACATTTTAAAAACAAACATGTGTTGCATATATCATTACATAGGTCTTTCTCTGATTACTTCAAGCACTTTCCTTGTAGAGTTTCATGGCAGAATTTAGTCAGAGGTTCATATTATTTCACACTTTTTTTAATTACTTTTGAACATGTCTCATAAAGCAGCCTTCATGCCTGTTGTGGGAAACGTTAATTACACAGAAATTGTATATGATTTAAAGCACAGATTTTATTAGGGCAAAGCTCAACAACTTAGGCAACCACAGAAGTATGCAGTGACCATGTCAGATATTTTACAGACTCTCATTTCTATTCTATTCATGTCAGCAGTATATTGTTATTAAATACTAAGGGGTGGTATAACACAGTGCCGGTGAATGAAATAAAAGTCCCTGGATGTGTGTAATTAATACAATATTCCCACAACTAAATGAAACCGATATTAACCAATATGTTTTTATAAAGTTAGTAATATTAGTTAAACAGACAGAATTTTAAGGCAATAATGTATTCTTAAAAAAAAGTGACAGAAAATTCAATGGACCGGATCCAAAATGAGGAAATGTGGGTGCTTTCCATACTCTGTATACAAAACAGAGAACTAATGGATAACTAATGTGATGTACTATTACCAAACATGCTTATATTAAACAGGTAAATGTTTAATGGTAGATTATGTAATTGATACATAGATAGAGTTGAGATAAATGATCTGCTTCATAAACTATTTTTATATTGAGATGCTTTGCCCATCAGAACAGTATGTTCACTGATCCCAAGGTCACCTGTTGTCTCATCTTGCAGGTTACACATGGGGTCCATTTATTACTATTAATGCATTAGTAAAATTACATAGAATCTGAGGCTATTTGTGTTTGTACAGTCTTCGCTAGTCCTAGCGTAGCTTAACGCAGGTCACTTACGCATGCATTGTGCGTAAGCGACCTGCCTTCACTGGAGGGCGCATGCGCCCTCCAGATGTTACGCTAGGGTTACTATAGTAATCCTAGCGTAGCAACAATCGGATGGAACTTTATTACGTCCGAGCCCATTTCCGAGGAAATGGGCTGTGCTTCCCTTCTGCCCGCTAAAGCGGGCGGGAGGAAGCATTTCAATTGTACAGTGTGGGAGGGGGCTTCCACACTGCAACGGATTAGCGGTCGTACGGACCGCTGATCCACACGTCTGATTTAATGCAGGATTATGGCAGCATATATCACGACAGAGGGGAGTGACAGAGTGTGTGCACTCCCCTCTGTCTCGTGTTATTACAGACCCCTGAATGCACGGAAAGCATGCAGGAGTCTGAATCTGGTCAATTAACTCCCCTGTTCTTCAATTCTACACAATGTCCAAAAGCCATTATCCTGCGTTTGTGACAATCCTTTGTGATCTGCGGACCACAGGCAAGTTACGTAGGATTTTTAGACGTTTGCCATTTTTAGAAAGACCTTTCAGAGAATAAGCAGAAAATAGATAAGATCTCTCCTTCTTGTTAAAGCTCAAAACTTGCTGTCTATACAAAAGTATGGGGCCCGCGAGGTGAAGGTGAGCTCAGTGATTAAAATGTTACACACCGATGGGAGAGAACAAAAATATGAAGAAATAAGCTGGCTATTCAATTCCCTGAGAAGTGTACAAATACTGACATTTTGAGTTTTGACCTTCCTCATTCTTCATGCAATACAAATCACAATTTAAAAAGCCAATAACTATGGAAAAGGCCCCTCATAAGATGGCAAAGGTTATACTACAGCTGCAGCTGGAAAAAAGAGGGGGTGATGAAAAGGAAAGCTCTGGGAAATGTGTGTAAATAAATTAAGAGACAATGAACAATAAATATATAAAAAATATATATAAACAAAATATACCAGCAAATATATATAATATTCGGCAGCGGCATACAGGGGAAGGATGCCGCTGCCGAATAGTCTATATATTTGCTGGTATATTTGTTTATATATATATTTTATATATTTATTGTTCATTGTCTCTTAATTTATTTGCACTCATTTCCCAGCCCTTTCCTTATCATCACCCCCTCTTTTTATAGTTTGGACCCCTTGATGATTTAGTGCTGCTGCAGGGAACATTTTAGCGCTTTTAAAGTGGTATACTCCCCATTTTTTATACTACAGCTGGATTTCCTCAGGTTGTATAGCTGGAAGGTACAACACCTCCCATCACTGTATGAATGGATATAGTGCAATCACTAAAAAATCAAGAGCAATTAAAATTGGTTACTAAGGCGCTAAGGAGTTTGCACTAGTCCTTTTGCTTTCATGAGCAGAGTCATCAAAGGAAAGGGTAAATCCCCTGACACAGTAATTTACTGTATGCATTAAACATATCCAATACAATGCTGGAAGGTTTTAAGCAACATAAAAGAACAAATGCATTCAAAATTCCACTATTTTAAAATGACCCCTGCTTCTCTACTACAGCATTTAAAGGAATGCATGAACGCTGAAAATGTGCACCAAAAATGCCTATTATCTCACTCCTCCTTCCCTCTGTAATCTAATGACACAATGTCTGACTGACAATAAATGTCTCAATGAACTATTCATTCTTTCAAGGCTTTGATCTCATCAGAACAGGCACCATTCTGCATGTCACATCACAGGAAATCAGTTCAGCAGTGAAGGAGTTAAAGGAATTTCACGGTTAAGCTCCAAGCCGATTAGGACAAACAAACACACACCTCCTAATGAAGCATTGACATATGCCAAAATTGTATATCCCAAACGGTTCCCAAATTCAAAAGCATAAAAAAGAGGCTTTATGCAGCTTATGTACATTAGTATTATATATACAGCAATTAAACATCACTCTGTAAACAGTTTACTTAATATAGTGGTTTAAATTAGATCTGGGAGCAAGACAGTGACGTGTCCCCTATTTACTGCCAATAATGTCTTTGTCCTAAATGCTGTGATGTCCTACATATATTGTGTGGAGCCAAATAAGGAAATGGTTACATATATATTTTATGTAAATACGTTTTAACTTTTGAAGCAGGCAGCAAACTACATGGTACAATAATTTATTGCATCTATGGAATATATCTTATCTGCAGTAACATAGCATCCTATGATAAAAGGCTATAGTAAACCCACTGCTAAGAGTTGGGGGTGGAGTTTTTCAACTTCCCTACATTGTTGTGTGTGCATGTCTCATACTCTGTTTTATATTCCAGAAAGATGTGAGGAATATAATATGTAGGGATAACACAGCTCTCTTCTCAATTTCCTTCCTCCCATTTCTGTCACTCCTATTATTTTCCCTGTTTTTGTCTCACACCAGCTGTGAGAAGCTGCACTTCTGCTGCTGTTATCTACGGATATGTGGCTACAAATGGTGAGCGATTGTGGTAAAGACACCAATTCTGACGAGTCTTAAAAGCCATAGCTATATAATGCAGTAGAAATACAATACTGAGAACTCTCAAAACAATATATACAGCTAATTGCAGAAAGGGAAAATTCACTGAAACACCTGTGTCCAATATTCCATTCAAATTAAGTGACTCATTGGTGTTCTACTTTTCACAATTCTTTTTCACAATTTGCATAAAGAAAAACAGATACAAAGTTTCATGTCCTATAAAAGTATATTCATACAAATAATTTATGAATAACAAAAAAAAATGAATGCGTAATAAAGAGAGTTACCTACTGAAAGAAGTACCCTATTTATTACTGTGCCTTTGTATCTCATATTTAATTTATTCATATTGAAGATATTCGTTTGCGTCTTGAGTTTCAGCTATCTAATAGCACTGGTTCCTGTCTACCAGCTTACTCGAATATTTCCCCAATATAGAAAATATAGTAAATTATAAAAAAAACTAGCATAACTTCATGGATATGAACCAGAATAACGCTAATAGTTCCGCAAAGTATACTGTGATAGATTCAGGAACTTTACTCTCCTAACTTCAATAGATTATATACCCACTGTGTCTAATATAAACACATTGTGCTGTATTCTATTGAAAAATGAAAGAATATACACTTCATGGGTTATCCTATAGCATTATTCACATCACTTATTTATAGAAGGTTGCTAATGCAGAGCCAGTGTCAGGGTTTGTTTTCAATTATTTTTTCTGGTGATAATGTTTACTTCTTGGTTTCCTGAATGTTATCAACTCAATCAAGTCACCAATTTGTATAATGACTGTGCATTCCAAATTAGAAATCCCCTGTGATTGGGGGGGGACCTTGCCCTAGGACACAAAGAGCCAGCCTGGGGTTCCCACTGCTTTCTCCAACAAGTGATGAATTTAGGAAGTCATTAAGGGCTTGTTCATGCATATTACTGGGACACATGGCAAAAAAACCCCAAAAAACAGACAAAATCCAAACCTCCACTAACGCTCTGCTCGGAGGTCCGATCGCATTGGTAGCAGAGTTCTGAGATTGGTACAGCATGCTCGGAGGTCCGATCGCATTGGTAGCAGAGTTCTGAGATTGGTACAGCATGAGATGCTAACTGACGAGAGCTGAACCCTACCTTAACATTTCTGCAACATCCTCACTTAGGACTGTGTTCACACTTAAGCGTGGAATAAGTACGCACAGATTCACAAAAATATGCACCTAAGTGGCAAGGCGACTCCCATGACATTCCCCTCGTATTTAGTAGACTTCCGCCACCAAATGGCAACTTCAACTTTCTGTGCGTATATGTGTGCTTAAGTTGCATGCGTACATTCTTAACTGTGCCCATAATAGCCCATTTAAATGCCTCCCCCCACCCACTTTCGCATAACTTCCTACTTTCGGAGGACTGCCACGCCCCTCCGTATGTATCTCACTAAGCAAGGATTTAAAATCCGTGCCTAATGGATTTTCGTGCTGAAATCCTACGTAAGTTACTACACATGCGCAATTTAAACAATCCTAAATATACACAGATAAAAAGCAGCACTTTCTTAAGTCTGAATACGGTCCTTAAAATGGCAATTCCGCACAAGTTAGTATTGCACGTAACAGCTAAAGCCCCTCCCACCTCTCGGATTGCCATTATGCTAAACGCCCAGTCTTGTCGTCGGAAAGTGTTCTATTATGGAATGCTGGATCTTGCGGATCCAGTTCCCTAATGGAACAGTGTAAACTGAATGTGAGCACTTGCAAAGTGTGGTCATTTCCCGCTATCTGTTAGCGACAGTGCCTAGCTATACACTGCTCAATATGTAAATTCTGCCAAATCAGATTATCATGCAGTGTATGATCATGTGTATGGTATATAGCATATATCTGATAATCAGCCACAAATAGGGCTGATCTGATGGTGAGGTAGATCAAATGATTATTAGCAATCTTTATCAAGTGTTTAACTAAATCGCTCAGTTTATGACCAGAAGTAGAGAAAAAGTATCACAGTGCTTGTGTCTATTTTATTTACGTGAAACACAGTAACTAAAAAAGGTGGACGTGAAAGAACTGTAAATTTGCTAATTTCATGAAAAGCATTCAAAAGTGGTGCACTATTCAGAAACAGAACTCCTTGTTCAGATCTTAAAATACAATTAACAGACAGAAATTGTATGTGGGTATGTACAACTATTATATTTATCTAAAAAAAAGAAAATGTGTCCTCATCTGATAACACTGCTCTGAATAGAAGATGGGACCTTGAGTTATGAAATGTTTATTAGATGTATTGTATTGTAAAATACATCTGGATAGTTAACTGGTTACAGGACTGCATTATGAACACCCATTAACACCCAGCATTCTTTTTCTAAGATCAGTCTCAGTCTCCTTCTCCTTCTGAGAACCTGATTTAAATGATGAATATGCATAGAAACTTCAAGTGCCTTGTGCAAAACATAATAGCTAGTCCCAGCTAGTTCCCTTCGTAGATCGCAGATGTTGGACTGGATCCAGGTATAGGTACAATCACCGGCTCGTAAGTCCATTCATAATCCATTCCTTAATTGTTATGCACCCGCCCCACATAAAATGGGGAGGATGCGCAATGCAGATGCACAATGCACCCGCCCACCATATGCACACCAAGTAAGCACAGTGAGTCTTCACACACTGCTGTCGGAGGCCATAACTGCATGGAATGCAGCATTAATCGTGCTGCATTCTGATATGTAAAAGGCCTCTGCACATGTGCGCAGTAGGAATGGA
The DNA here is from genome assembly GCA_011038615.1 of Limnodynastes dumerilii. Taxonomy (NCBI): domain Eukaryota; kingdom Metazoa; phylum Chordata; class Amphibia; order Anura; family Limnodynastidae; genus Limnodynastes; species Limnodynastes dumerilii. The sequence goes on along the minus strand of WWET01001419.1, from coordinate 168,025 downwards.
AAGGGTACTTATGCATTCAGTATATGTAAACACCCTATTGCTAATGTTAATTAACAGGGATGCCCATGACCCTTGGTTTTGGTTAATGGCATAACTTATTTTGGTTTTTAAGGTCATATAGTTGCAACATATTAGGAAACAAATAATAACTGTAAGGCTGTGATTACGGTATATTCTTTATTTCTCAAATTCAGCTATTGGGAGTTTCATATAATATTAATTGAGGAATGACCTATAGCTTCTCTAGCTATATAAATGAAACATTATAAAACCTAAAAGGCAATAGTGACATAAAAGATTATGTAAGACAATATAAAACATGCAAGTCTGTCCATCTAGTAAATGATCACATAAATAGTTGGAAACCTGCTAGAGAAGTAATTTCCGGTCACCAGCTCCACCCTAGTGAAAATTTATCCTGGTCACTTCTTTAACAAGGTATTATTTCTTTGAACCAATGTATTTGAAATAAATTAAAGCTGCCTGTGAGTGATCTGTCTCTGTGTTCAGTCTGTTGATACAGCTGGAAACAATAGAAGAATATCTTATTTTTGGAAAGAGTCTGATGTTTAAAAAAAAAACACACACACACACACACACACACAGACAGACACACACAAACCGAGCTTGGATAATGTAAAAAGAATTCTCCCACAAGAAAAAAAAAAGAAACAGATCAGAAAAAGTGCACTGTGACCCCCAATTACGTCACCACTTCTTTTAAAAAGTGTTGCTTTATGTCTGGAACTTACATTATGTTTATTTTTATAGGAGTAAAAAAACCCAGAATGGGGTTAATGGGCGGTGTTCTGACTGCATGCGCAGTAATTTCGTTACGCTATCTACGTTACTTTTTGCAACATAGATTGCGTATACGCGGTCTTAAAGACCGTGTATACGCAATCTACGTTGCAAAAAGTAATGTAG
>WWET01001419.1:140427-151048 GCA_011038615.1 Limnodynastes dumerilii | reverse complement strand
AGCCGCTGAGACTCTAGAGATTACAGGAGTGATTGACAGGGGGTGGGGCTTAATGATGCAATTTGCATAAATTGCATCATTAAGCCCCACCCCTTTCTGAAATCCATGGCTCTAAAAAGTCAGCAACCCTGTCCTACAACAATGCAAGAACTAACTGTAAAACCTAAACTCCTTTGCTTATTTTCACCCTAAAACACTTAGATACAGTCACAGGCAATCTGATACTTTTAAAGGACCTATGTAACCATGTAAAACTACAAAGGAAGAAGCATCCTTCACCTTTAAACCCCTTTCAGATTGCCTCAATAAAACCAGGAACTTTGGTTTTTGGTGGTGATCTGAAAGGTACTGGGGTCCTGGTTCCAGGGTCTAATAACCCAGGACTTAGACACAGGAAAAAAGAAGGTTTTTTTTTCCCATGTCGGAACCCGGTTAGTGGCAATGTGAAATGTGCTGACAGGGTTTTTCAACCTGGGTCTCACCTAATACAAGTGATTGGAGGGATTTGTTACTGTTGCTAAGCAACAGAAAACAAATTCCTGGACAGGAACTTCTCAAGGTCAGGGCAGACCCAGGACCCAGAATTTCCCAGGTCTACCCCATTAAACATTTTTTTCTTAAAAACCCGGCAAATAACATGGCAATAACCCAGGATGCCGGGGCAGCAATCAGAATATGGTATTAATTGTATAAAATTGAAGCAATGTGATTAAAGAATAAGAGTTAATTTATTCACTCTCTCTCTCTGCTCTAATGCAATTATACTTATGAACCTTTTATTGTTCTATAGAGCCTGAGCAACTCATGTGACTTCTATGGGACCCAATGATGCTGGTCTCCTCTAGGGGGCTCCACTCTGTTCTTCTGTGTGAGCAGGAACCATCACTAAACAGCTGAAAATCTTCCCTATGCCTCTTTAAAGTGGAAAAGTTTATCTAGCTTATATGAAAAGTGTCTAGTTCAGAAAAACATACAATAAACATATAGAAGTTCATAAAAACATACAATAAAAATGTTTTGCTATAGTGCAAAAGAACAAGCAAACCCCCAAAAAGTCCTAAAATGACTTATGCATCTATGTATGCACACCCCAAATGCCATGTCTCAGAAGTCCTCAGACTCACTCCAATCCCACATGTCAATGTCAAATCCCTTTCCCAAAGACACAAATTAACAAACACTAATTGACTGATAGCTGTTGCTAACTATTGTCACTAAATCATAAAGTACTACACTCGCCTTATTAATCAGGAGTCCGGTCATTCCCGCAGAGGAAGGACATTCCATGGTGCTAATCTGTAATCTTCTGATCTGCGCTCTTCTACTTCGGTCTGATCTGCACTTTCAATGCTTCTTGTGACTCGCATCGCATGCTGAGGAATCTTCTAGTGAGCCTTTATTTGCTGCAAATCTGTCATTAGTGAAGGAGGTCTCAGGTAAGGGGTTGCAGACAATCAAAACTCTAATAAGCAGCTACAGGAGAAAAAGCTACAAACTGATATACTTGAGTATGTAATATTATTATGTAAAAGTGTATAGTCACTTATATGAACTGAACTCCCATTTTCATTCATAAAGCAGCCATTATAATGATCTTATCATTTTTATATCTGTTCCCTTAAATTAATTGTGTTGTGTTAGAATCATATGTAAAATTCGATATCAAGAAATGGTACTTGTTTATCTTTGCAGCCCCCGCTACGTAACTTACGTATCCCCGCTACGTAAGTTACGTACATAATTTTTTTTTTTCTTTCCAATTCTCTCTCTCTCTGGGGGCACGGGCACTGTGGGTAGGGAACACTGATGTTCTGTGCGGCGGTGGCGGCGGCGGGACCCGGCTTCTGGAGACCAGACATGAAGCGGCGGGAACGGGGGGTCTGATGGTTTGGTGGTGGTGACGACGACACTGCCGGTGGGTGGGTGGCTGTGTGTGCGTGCCTGCATGGGTGACACTAATGCAGCAATGTCCGTGACCAGACATGTTGCTGTATCGGGGACGGATGGACAGAGATGATGTTCTGTGTCGGTGGGAGCCTCTGGAGACCGGACATGACACGGCAGGGACATTGGAGACACGAAGGGGGGACGTACTGGGGAGGGGGACGGAGAGACACCCTCCTCCTTCCTTCTTCTCCTCCTCCTCCTTATTCTTCTTCTTCTTATTGTTTACATGGGCCGCCGGGGGACACACACAGCTGCACCAGAGCGCGCGTGCGCACTCTGCTGAAGAAAACAATACGGAAGTAGCGTAACCAGCGGCCTCTCCAGCAGGGGGCCGCAAAGATAAACAAGTACCCAAGAAATTTGCTTCCAATAGGATTCAATGAAAAGTATGTTATAGAGACAATAGGCCTGATTCAGAACTACGCCTCGGAGCGAATTTACGCGTGGCAGAGACGTAAAATCGCTGTTTTGTACGCACTGCGCATGCGCACCATTGAAAATACGCACATTAACGTAGCGTAATTGTAAACGTATGGGCATTCACGTATGTGTCACGTAAATACTTACGTGTGGGCGTGCCAATTTTACGTTTCACCAAAATACGTCTGAAATACGTGAATTAGGCGGGGGGTTGTATTTAAAGTGTACAGTATGGGCATGCTTAGCTGCGTAAATTCATCTAGGCCATACGTACGTGTGCGTATGACTGCGGTTACGTTGGAAAAAGTTAAGGTAGGGTTTGGAAAGCGTATCTTAACAAAATATGTCCGTGCAAGGGGTGTGCCGAGGGGAGTGTAACGAATTTACGCACATGAAAATACGCTCCGCGAATAAACGTACGGCAAACGTAGTTCAGGATCTACCCCAATTTCTCACATATATATGTTATTCTGAAATTGACTACATATACTTAAAAGTAAAGTTTGGCTGTAATCATAACATTTAATTAAAAACATCTTAATGGATGTTTTAAACCCTCAGTGGTATGCATTTTGTAAACTGCCTGAATAGATGTCAACACTTGTTCAATAGTTTCTTAAGGAAAACTATTTGTAAAAAAAATAGTAAATTTGTAAAATAAATCCTCTAAAATAAAATATTACCATATGTATGTGACACTATTGTTTGAGACACACACCTCCATAATACAGATGGAGCTGGGTGTTTGAGAATACATAATGTTGCCGATCCAGAGTTGCACTTACACCTTTTTTTAGGTGCAAGTGTAGAGCTGAGCAATACCATGTTGAACTGCAAGGGAAGGAAAGGCAAATTGAAATTGTGAAAGCAAAATTAGTTGAGAGTTTAAGTTTCTTACCTCAATTCTAATTTATGGATTAAACATAAAGCTATGCAGTATTTGAATTCTATGTGCAAAAGTTAAGTATATTTCCTGTATGCAAAACAATTTCAATAATTTAGCACCCCTTACTTTGCAGAATGGTTTAGCCGAGCTGTGTACTTGCACCTGTTTTGCCCCTTCTCCCAAACTCTGGATCAGCCCCAATATGTAGTGCAATATAATGTATCTATATTTGTTGTTAAAGGAATTAATGTTTTAAAAACACAGTGATAACAATTGTAATATCTCGCAAGATATTGGGTGTAATAAAAAAACAGTAAACTGGCATCAGCATTAGAGAAGAATGTACCTATCTATTATAATTAGAGCTATTTATTCTTGTGACATGTTCATGTGACCTGTTTTAATGAAGAGTCTAAATTCAACTCTTAAAAGAGTGTATAAAGCTGGCCACACACTAGAGCGATTATTGACTCAATAATACAATTATCTTGGATTGAACCAAAAATAGGTGTAGTGTATAGTTTATTTTTTAAACACAGATGAAATGGCCATCAGTTTCATTAGTAACTACCCCCTTCTTCCTCTAGATCAGGGATGGGGAACCTCTGGTTTTAGGGCCGTAAAAGACCCCCAATATCATCTGGTCTGGTCCTCGGCAGGTGGGACGCGTGCAGGGGTGTGGCTTGGCTTCCAGACATGCTCTCCAGAGTTCAGAGCTGTAGGGTCCTGCAGGCTCCGGATCCCAATCCCAGTTGCCACCAGGGACCCTGAAACTCTCCATATTCCAGGATCCTGATCAGGAAGCTCTGAGACGCCATCACCATTTTTTTCTAAAGCTCACATGAGGGGTAAATTAATTACATTTTTGACCAAATATTGCAAGCTAATTTTTAAGTTGATCATTTTCTATGGCCCGCCAATGATGTCATAAATATCCAAATGGCCCTTGGCAGAAAAAAGTTTTCCCACCCCTGCTCTAGATTATCACTCCCAGCAGCAGTAGTATGTGGTTCAAAGATTCAGACTACAATTATTGTATACAGCAGCAAGTAGTGTGTGACACCGATTTCCCTATGGGGAAATTGTCTTTTTTATCATATTAGTAATCATGTTAACACCTGTCTGGGCGTCTATGGTGCCTCAGAAATCACAGGCATGCTTTAATATTTGTCCCATGCATATAGATACACTCAGGGCTTTCTGCAGTTATTTTTCTTCTCTCCTGGCGACTCATGGCTGCCGACACTGACAGGCTGTCTATGAGTTATCTCCTGTAGAGAGGCTCGGACCTCTCCAGCTCTGCATCCAGTGATGACTCATCCATACTGTGACCTCCCCAGTTCCTGGCGTAAAATTTTTTTTGGGGGGGTAGAAGAATTAGAAATAGATAGGTGACTTTTGATGCACACATATGCACATGCAGTACAAACACGCACTCATATATATAGAAATATATATAGGCACCAGTAATAAATGTGTGTCTGTATTACTTATTACAAGTGCCAATATATATTTCTATATTTGTCAATCCATATATAGATATCTATAGATACATACATCTCTCTCTCTCTCTCTCACCGTGGCAACCAGTCTGAACACCAAATTGAAAAAAAAAATCACACTTTAATCAGCAGCACTATAAGCACTTGAATATGCAGCACAAGTTTCAAAACCAAAACATGAATACAATAAAATAAACAAAAGTCACCAAAATTTGGTCTACAAAAATCAGAAGACGTAAAAAGAGTATAAAGGCAGCATATCAGCAAATAAATGAATGTAGAAGATCCTGGAGGTAGGTATAAATACACAACAATAGAAAAATATCAGTACATACATACATAGATGCTTCCAGTTTATTAATCCATAGACATTCCGAGTAGGCAAAGAAATGTCTTTCATCGACTTGTATGCTTCGCACCATGGGCCTCATTCATCAAAAACGATTTTGACTTGCGATTTTGCATCGCGGGCCATCGCAGCGATATTGCCGCGATTTAAAAAAAAATAAAAAATTTCAAATTCATTAACAAGCGATTTTTTTCAATCTCAGGCGATGCTCTGCGATGTTTAAAGGGCTTAATCGCGGTGATTTTCATGAGAAAACCACCGCGATTAGCCCTTTAACTAATCGCGGCAAATCGCCTGACATTGAAAGAAAACCTAAGTGCTGCATGGCTGCAAGCCGTAGCCATGCTGTACTGATGGATCAGCAAAGATCCTTGTAATTCTATCAGCACAACATGATTACACTTGTAATCATGCAGCGTTGCGTGTACAGTGTAAAAAAAACAAAAAAAAACGCAAGAAATACATTAACCCCTACATTGCAAAAATAAAGTATGCATGTAAAAAATATATTTTCCTAACTAACATTGTACTCTACATGAGTGCACTTACCTTAGGTGGTCAGCTCTCCTAATGTAAGTGAAGTGTGTGCAATGTATCGTGTGCATAAAATATCGGGGGCACTGTTTTTATACTACAGGTGACGTCAGTTACATTGGTCCTCTACTGTTTCTGACGTCACCTGTAGCATAAAAACAGCGCCCCCTAGCGACCTGATCGTCATAAGAAGAAGCCGCGATGGAGTAAGGAAGATCTTCAGCTGCGTGTCAACTGGAGAAGATGATCAAAGCTTCAAGAAAAGACTAGAAGACATCTGAAAAAGAACAATTGAAGGCTTCCCAAGATGCGGACATCAAATGGTGAGTGTAAAAAATGTTTTTGTTATTTTATACACACGATACATTGCACACACTTCACTTACATTAGGAGAGATGACCACCTAAGGTAAGTGCACTCATGTAGGGTACAATGTTAGTTAGGAAAATATATTTTTTACATGCATACTTAGGAAAATATAGTTTTTACATACATACTTTATTTTAGCAATGTAGGGGTTAATGTACGTTTTGCGTTTTTTTTGTTTTTGTTTTTTTTACACTGTACACGCAGCGCTGCATGATTACAAGTGTAATCATGTTGTGCTGATAGAATTACAAGGATCAGCTTTGCTGATCCTTGTAGTTCCATCAGTACAGCATGGCTACGGCTTACAGCCATGCAGCGCTGAGTTTTTACACACACAAAAACACATGTCTGTTATACGGACATGTGTTTTTGTGGGTCGCGATCGGCACAAAATAATAGAATCGCACCTCTCTGGATGCGATTTTATTTTTTGTGATTTTAAGGCGATTTCACCGCGATTCGGTGTAATCGTCTTTAATGAATTACAAACTTCCTATGTTTGTAATGTTAAAAAATCGGACCGCGATTTTTTGACATGCGATTAAAAAAACAATCAAATCGTGTGATTTGGAGCTTAATGAATCCACTTTGGCGATTTTTAAGCTCCAAATCACGCAATTTTGACCAATCGAGCTTAATGAATGAGGCCTCATGTCAGGATCAGGATCATCCGCCTTCATTAATTTTTTGATATGCCACCATTTTGCTCTTTTTACATCTTCTGATTTTTTTCTTTGCTGATTTTTGTTTTTTTGTGTTATGTTTTGGTTTTAAAACTTATCCTGTATATTCAAGTGCTTATAGTGCTGGTGATTATAAAGTGACATTTTTTTGTAAGTATTTGCCCTATTTCTGCATTTTCCTACTTGGTGTTCTGACCGTGGTTGTTCATTTGTCTACACTATTATTTATAACAACTTTATTATGTGACCATAACTTCATAATTAAACCAAACTTGTTCTCTTTCATTCTATACTAAAGTTCCCCTAATTTCTGTTACTAACACTGCTGTGTGACTGGATCATACAGAGCACTGAGCACTTTTACCATGCAAGCTGGCTGGTCCGCTATGTGATTATATAGCACTTTCCCTTATGTATCAGTCCCTAATATCCTATAGAGTGTAAGCCTGTGGCAGGGCCCTCTTATCCACCCAGTCTGTCTTTTACCACCCAGTCCTGTTATAATGATTGTTAAAATTGTTACGTAATCTGATGGCGCTATATAAAAACCTGTTAATAAATAAATAATGCTATTGCCTGTTGCCAGGGCAATAGTAAACAAATAATACCAATCAAGTGTTTTCTGTGCCACCCAGGTTAAAAAACCTCAGTCACACCTTTCACACTGACACCTAACCCTGGTTGAATCCGGGAATAACCCTTCTTTTCACTCGTTTCCAATTCCCAGGTCAATGACCGGCAATAACCTGGGTTTTTGGTGTGATGAAAAAGGATATAATGGAATTGTACTTTGTAAAAGGTCTGACTTGTTTTTTGTTGTTTTGCTTATAGATAAACTATATGCACTGTTATTGAGCCAATTTCAACAGACCAGAGTATATTTGTGAGCATTGTAATTAATGAATGCAAAGTTCTTCTCCGTAGATGCCTCACAGCACCAAGGTCATGAGTTTGATTCCCAGACCAGGCCTTATCTGTGTGGAATTTTTATGTTTTCCCCCTGTCTGCATGGGGTTCCTCTCACATGCCAAAAACATGCTGGTAGGTTAATTGACTGCAGAATAAATAGATCCTAGTCTGTGTATGTATGTTTGTATGTATGTGTTCGGGAACTTAGAATGTACCTCCAATGGGACAGGGACTGATGTGAATGGGATATATTCTATGTAATCTGATAGTGCTATATAAAAAACAGTTAATAAATAAATAGAGGATTTTCTGTCTAGATACTGTACTTACAATGCTTTGACACCAAGCAAATGACTTTGTTGAGGACTTGTGTGTAAAAGTGATAATTATTCTTTAGAGGAGACTCCTGGAGGAATTATTCTGGAACATCTGGAAAAATGAAGATTAGGATTTTATAGTAAGAGTAACTATATTGACACAGACCAACAGAGCAATCATAATGTGGGCCACCACATTTGCATGACTCAGTCACACGTCGTTAACTTAGTGGGCAACAAGTATAATCAATAAAGGACATTTATAGGTATATTCCCTAACATAAAGTGTCTTTATCAGTTGGATCACCTAAATCAGTATCCCAACTAATTCCATACTGGGGTAATAGCAGCACATTAAATGCCATATTTGTTAAAAGTTTCATCCAATATAACTGGGTGAGCAACCATAGTGTAAGTGGGAAGATCTGATTGAAAACAAACATAGAAGGCAAATTTTAGCTATATAACTGTGATTCTATTCTATCACCCGAATACACAAGACAGTTGGCTATATATTATGGTTACTTATATTGCTTTAACTGCTATCATACCATACTCCAAAGTTATAAGTGGATACAATTGCAACACACACACACACAAACACACACATATTGTCTTTTCATCTATGATGTATGAGTGTGTTTGGCGTGCACTGCTATCTTTATTTAGCATGACCAATCAATCCCCCCTTGCTCTTCACTAGTTCTTTGTTTACAAGCATGTAAATAGCCATAAAATTGCTAACTTGATCTTCACATTGAAGTAAGCTCTGAAAGTCTGTCATGATTTGTAATTAGAAGTTTGAAGCATGACAGGCCCTGACTTGCTCTGTGGTGTCTGAATGTGATGACAGATGGCCTTTCATTTCTGCTAACATATTTGATTATAGCTGTGTTAGAGCACCAGACGGTCAAGATTTTGTTTTTGACAAAAAAAAAAAAATTAACACTGTATTGCAAAATGGAGAGCTAATTGTAGCTGTTTAACAACTTTTGCTGACCTGGGCTCTAAAGTTGTCTATTCCGTAGCAGTTATTTAAAGCCAGGATAACGTAAATGAATATCTCAGACAAGAATTGTTGTTTCTCTAGGCAGGGAATGAAAAAGGCTAAAGTAATTATATGATATGCCATTTCAGGTGGGGTTTTTTTAATACAAGGCAAAAAGGCAGACGCAGAGTTCGAATCAGCAACAAAAATGGGAGAAAATCTTCCACAAGCCATATTGCAATGGGAAGAGTTCACTTTAAATGTAATACTTTGTGTACAAGGATAATACTTTTTTCTTATAGCACACAAATGTAAAGCAGTTTTTTTCATTGTAATTTAGTATCAAGTTTAGATAGGAACCGGTTTATTTATGTCAGAGCATTTTTATTATGTCTCAGCAGCAGTGTAACATGATTTTACAAAGTGCAGATTTCCTGCTTTTTTCTTTCTTTCTTTTCTTTCTATTTACCCTACACAATATAAATCCACAAATTCTAGGGAATTTCAGGAGTACAAACATTGGTACAAAGTTAGGGAAGAACACATTCTGTCTTTAAGCTAGACTGAAGCAAATACCCACAATATGTCCGACATTTAAAATGTTCTGGTTTAGTATAGATTGGGAGGGTGAGGGGTATAGGCACAGAGCTGTTTAGGTGTGAAGGGGGGACAGAAGAGGTATGTATGTGATTGCACATGGGAAAGGGACGAAGCTAATGAGAGATTGTCCAGCAAGTCACCCAGTTTACTGAACATGGGGCCTAGAATTTGTGAGGGTTATCATGGAGGTGGTACTTTATTTCCTACATAGCCACCAACTGCCAGACCTGGTATATCCATTCAGAAATACCAGCGACAGATGAATTTTTGCAGTGCCTAGCAATGACAACTTTAGCTGCATTAAAATATGGGATACTAGCTTTTTGAAGGGGCTAGAGAGACCTCCTGGATGGCAGCCCAACAAGAAAGTCCAAGGACCAGATTTACTAAGCTGCGGGTTTTTAAAAGTGGAGATTTTAGCTGACATTCTCTAATATGTAAAAAGAAAGTGAGAGCTAGAATCTGATTGGTTGTTAAAGACAACATCTCCACTTTTCCAAACCCGCAGTTTAGTAATTCTGGTCCCTAGCCGTGAGTCTTTTGCTAATATGGATATCAGCATGGCATTGAGGAGATGCTGGACCACATCACATAAATGTAACTTGGAATTTCTACCAGTTCTGTGTCATAATGCCCTGTGGCCACAGTTCCTCCAGTAAGTTAGGAAGAAAGATGGAACAATTTGGTGGAGTTTAGCTGTAGTATAGTACCACCAATAATAGACTTTATTGGTTGTACTCCTTGTATTTAGTGCAAATAGAGCTCTTAACCACCCCGTGTTGTATAAACTCCCAGGTTTCTAGGTTGACCTAATTTACACTCATGTGCTCTTATATAATGTCTTTTGAGAGGTTGATAGTGATTTTAAATGAAATGTATATATCATAGAAATCATGTGCCTTTCTTAAAGAGAGCAAGCTCAGAAGAATTTGAAGGTGGTAAGAGAATTTGAAGGTGGTAAGAGAATTTGTCGGAAAGTGACTATACACAAGTACAAGGTAACAGATTCCAGGTAAATACACAGGTGACAAAACAGATGTCAGGCAAGGTATACAGGTCACAGACACTAAAAATAAGGACAAAGTTTAATAACATAAATACAGACAAGGTACCATTG
>WWET01001419.1:111987-126513 GCA_011038615.1 Limnodynastes dumerilii | reverse complement strand
TCGTCACGTCAATTTGACCTGTAGCTCACTCATGTCCCATCACTTGACCTGCTGTTTACAAATCTCCTAAAAGTACCAAAATTAACCTTTATTGCTTTATATTATATTTAATACTAACATAATACCCAACTATCGTCAATTTGACCTGTAGCTCACTCATGTCCCATCACTTGACCTGCTGTTTACAAATCTCCTAAAAGTACCAAAATTAACATTAACTTTATTGCTTTATATCTTTTATTTTTGTGTTTATGATCACCATATGGAAGCCCTTTATAGCCCATACTTGTTTTGTGAATTATCCATTGTATAGTGTCCATTTTGCCTGGCTATTTCCAACATCTACAAGCGCTCCATACAGTTACAGTTAGCACCCCATTAGAGCACCATGGACATGACATAAAACACATACCACCTCTTCAGACAAGCATTTTAATTACAATGGACTGAATCCAGAATGAAATCAGACATACACCTTGCAGTGATCATTGTATAAAATAAAATGGCCCCTGCTCTATTCCATGGAGATGTGTTATTATACATAAAAAAAACTGCCATGGTTTAGTATCATATGGAAAACACCTGGCGGAATTCAGTTCTATTTGCTAGTCATTGAAATACTGTAATCCATTGGGAGCAAAGACTTTCTAACTATTAGTTTGTAAAACTCCTATCTATCATCTTGAATATTTAAATAAATTCAGAATTTTATGTGTATGTCAGTAATGCCTTTGGAATGCTTTACTGCACACTTCTAGCATCAAGTGAAACAAGGCTAAAACATGTTTTCCAGTCTTTATTACAGAGGGAAATATAATAACAGTTTGCACGTGTTCCTGTTTTACCAGACACAATAGTAAAGTCAGATTTTTAACCTAGCTCTTCAAATATGTCTTGCCATCCAGAGGGCATAGGCTCCATGGGCATTACATCATGCAAGGGGCACCCTTCATCATGCCTCAACTGTAGCTTTTAAATAGATCCCCCTCCCACATTGCAAAGTACACTTTCCATCCTGCTATGCCGTCAGATAGATTACCAACATAAGTCTGGATCCTGATCCATGATAAAAGGCTGCTGCGCGCAGGGCCAGATTAACAATGGGGCTAATGGGACTACAGCCCCAGGCCTCCATCTGAAAATAGGCCCCCACACTGCAGATCTCCAGGCCTTCCACTGCAGTGTATAAGTATGACATTCTCCTTCAAAGCATAGTGTGGGCCCTTGATCATATTCAGCCCCAGGCCCACATGGTCCTCAATCCGGCCCTGGCTGCGCGCATATGTGCAGTAATCAAATGCAGGAGCTTTCCACTCACAAAGGGTGGAATACGTCCACAAGAACATTGATGAAAAGTGACGTGCACACAGTAGCAACCTATTCAGACCAGAACGCAACTCGAGCTGTGGACACTTGCATTCTGAAGGATGTGTCATGAGAGGGGGAGGGGAGGAGTCACATAGTCAGTGTACAGTAGGAGCGTGCCCAAGCATGTGCACCTGAGCCAAATGCAGACGAATAACATGCCTAGGCCCAGCAGGATGACACTTCTAGACCTATTTCACACCCTTGCATTTGAATTTCTTAATTTCAACCACAATACTAAAGTTATGAAATTGCTGCTGCAGTATTGTGTAGGTGTCAAATATGTTATTTGTACAGTAATAAAAAAAATGCATACACTTTTATTTTAAACATAAATTCATTATTATGTGTTGTTTTAGTGCATTGACATTGAGATTGAAGTGCTTGTACTATTCATAACCTCTTCCCAACCTCTTTTATACCATGTGCTACCCTGGACTTGTGCAATGTATTTGGTCAGTTAGCTGCACTGAGTTTGGCTGCTATGTGCCCGTACACAACATGCCATACTTGCACAGGCATCCAGAGGTAACGTTGCTCAGGATTTGCATGGGCATTTACTGCATACACCTCTGGATCAGCCCCACATTTTGTAAGTGGTTCTAATCAAAGTCACAGACTTTGTGTCCCTCTCTCCTGCATTAGTGCCTTGCAAAATGATACCATACTCTTCTTATCCAGCATTGTCACTCTTATTACTATAGCTAAGCTTGTGTAACCTTTGAATATAGTTATAGTCATACTGCTAATTTACAGACAGCGTTTTTTTTAAATGGCACTGAATGAAACACCAATGTTGCAGGGATTGCAAAGGCAGACTGCATATTTTCCTGTTTTTGAACCCAGCGCTCTCTCTTTCCATGCTGCACACAGCACTAGGAACACCTACTGGACGGTACAAGACGTCTCCTCTAGCATGCCGTGACACTTTGGGAGGTGTGCGACGAGTAAAATCGACATGAGACGACTATTTAGGAGATTGACGTGAAAAGTCAAATGTCAGCTTGGTGCTGGATGAAGTTTTTCAATAACCAAATAGGGTAAGCTTCATCTGAACATGGTTTGGCAGCCATTTTCTTAACTGTAGTATGCACTTCACAAACACCTGTTAGTTTACAGTTGAACTGTGCCTGTACAAGGGCCCTTTTCACGTTGCAACCCACAGAACTGAGGTTACATGAAGGACTTATTTAACCAGGAGAAACTTGAGGAAGATTAAAGTGCCTATTGGAAAGCACCTAAGCCACCCACCTGTTACACATTTCCAGAGGTAAACTGGAGAGCACATTACACATGGGAAATACACGACTTGGGAACAGTCCTAAATTGCTCTTGGCTCCATCACACTCTTGGCCAATTTACAGTAAAGTTAAGCAATTGCAGCTAGAAAAACTAAATAAATTAAAATCTTCTTTAAAAATCAAATTACACTGACATACATCTTTGGACAGTTACATAACCGCAAGGCAGAATAATGTAAACCTTGATGTTGTTATAAATTTACTCCCAGTGAAGTAAACATATTATTAAAAACACAAAAAATGTGAGAGAGTATGCAGTGGCATATGGCCAACTGGCTGCCAGCCACATCAGGGCTAGTGTAATATTAGCTAGAATTTAAGGCGGGGTAACAGGTTTAAACACTTTCTTATGTGGCATGAAATTGAATGAAGACTATAGTAACAACAGACTTTATTCAGCTAGTGATCTTTGAAGCAAGCTTGAAGGATAAAAGAAGAGGGAACATAATGAATAAAACTCACCCTGAAAAACTGCTGTGACAGAAACTTTGTATTTGTGTATACAAATTAATTTTCACCCACTCATTTTCAGGAGCACTGCCCGCCAGGCAGGGGACTTTAGGTTAGGCTCTGGGGAAGGGAGAGTTAGTGCCATGGAAGGGGAGGCTTTGGGTCAGGCTGTGGGGAAGGGAGGCTTAGGGTAAGGGTCATAGAACAGGAGGGTTAGGGAAAGTGTTGGGGTTAGATGTTTTACTTACCTTTCGGAGCACCGTGCTCCAGGAATTGATTGTTTGGCCTCATCGAGGCAAAAGCAATCGATTTCTCAGCCAGTTTGGAACTGACTGGGAAAGATCGGCTCTTGTGCAACAGGGCCGTTCTCAGCGGGAACCCACTCCCGAAATATTTGTGTACACCTTCCCCACTTTTCATTGTAGTAACTACTGAATTTTAATAGATAGAGAGGCTTTTTAGTTTATTCTTATTATGTATTTATTTATTTATATTTTAATATAGCTAACTTTTGGAATTAAATTGTAACAAGACAGGTGTGGTCTTACAATGGTTCACTTAATAATGATCTACTTACATTTATTATGTAACTATATTGTCCATGACCAGTTGGCAGAAGAACAGTTAAACCAGGACTTGGCTCAAGTTTAACATGAAGGTATAGTTTAAAAGCCAAGTCAAACAAAGGGGCGGATGTTTCAAGTGACAGTCACAGGTGAGATCATGTGGCTGGGCTGAAATGCAGAAAAAAAAAATGAAATGGATCATAAACAATGCTAGCTTTATACAGCCAACAGGATGCAGGCTTCATTGCCTCTAACACACCTCACTCTTTAACAAGCCCACTGAACTGCAGTGATTTTTCCAGTGCCCTTAGAACAAAGGACTCTAATATCAAATTGCATTCTAGGTTACAGTTCCTTTAATTGAACACAAGCTATATTTGTATGCCTCCTTATATGCTTTCATTGTTTATTATAGTTCTAGCACTTAGCATTGAGCTTTCATGCATATAACACCTGCCAGCAAGGTAGATTCTTATTGTTAGCTAATGCTTTGTGAACATGGCATTTGCCACTATTATCTGTTGTACAAAAAGTTATCTGACCTTAAGTTCGTTATCTGCAATTGCTTTACTGGAAAGCTCAACTCAGCCTAATTATGGTTAATCATCTGGAAATTTTCTCTGTGAATCAGGTATTCCTCATTAGAAAAACGTTTATTTTTATAATAAAATTGTTACAAATGCAGGCGCATCATGGTGAAAATCTGTACTTCTGATTTAGAGTCTCCTTGAATCGGTGCTACAGGACATGAGTAAAGTGGCTATTTGTGCCATTTGTAAATTGATAAATAAAAAATGAGTGTAGTGCTGTGCAGCAAGTCTATAGAGCTATGTTTATCTTTGTGCAGGGGGTCTAATAGAAGAATATTCACCTCAGTCAGGCAGTTACAAGAGATCTAAAGGAAGTGAGCAGAAACTGGTTGCTGATTTGCATGCATATGTGTAGAAACGCACATGTCCTTAAAATATAGGTGAACACCCCTTCACACTAGCTTTCGGCACACAGAATCGTACATAGACATATCAAGTCCTTTGTTTACGCCTATATTGAGTTCGCAAACATAGCGCTGGATCCAGATTTAAATAAGTGCTTGAAATGAGTTACTTCTGGGCTAAACCATGTTGATTGCAGGGGAGTTATATTTCATCTGTTGCAAACAGTATTAGAGTTGAGAGGTGATGTTTCCTATCCCAAGTATAAATAACAGTGTGATAGTAAAGCTGGTCAGTATCTGTGTGCAGTAAGCAATTTAAAGATATATTCCTGCATGAAAAGAATACAATTATCTTGACTCCCCTGCAATCAACATGATTTAGCCCAGGAGTAACTAATTTCAAGCACTTACTTAAGTCTGGATCCAGCCCATAGTTCCTAAACACATAATAAAAAAAAAAATAGTTACACTTACACCTATGAAAAGGTGTACATTTTAATTCTGAATGAGGCCCTACATTCTTTATGAATATTACCTGCACAAAGCTGTAATTTAACCGATTATGCACTATTATTATTTATTTATTTATTTATTTTAAAGACTACACCACGTTTTTATGCAAACACGATTCTTTATTAGATGGATGGGGTAAAACAAAAATACATAACATTTTAAAACAAATGGAGTATACATATTATAAGAAAGGATTTAGATAGCCATATATAAATTTATATTTTCCTTTTCCCAAGTTGTTTCAGATTATTACAGATAAACAAAGATGAAGAATACATTTAAAATATTAATTAAAATATATATTTTAAATGTATATTGTGACAAACAAATTACCGTAAGAGAGAAATAAATGTTAAGGAAAATGATAACCTGGAGTCATACAATAAAAAAACACCATGAAAGAGCATCTGAGCTCAATTTACTATCTGACATACCTGTATTCTTAACAACTCTAAATAGCTGTAAAAAAATATTGACACATTGGCAGGAATCTGTGCACAATGAGGTCATTCAGAGTTGTGCGCAAGTTGTGGTTTCTATGTGTTTTGCATTTTTGACCACACAGGGCATGCTCAGAACCATGCATACACATGCAAATAAGCCCTATCCTCATTTGTTCACCATACTTCACCTAGCAGCCAAAGGGACAGTTAGTACAGAAAAATGCTATGGCCCTGTGTATAAGCAATATTTGTTCTGTATACAGTTGAAAAGTATTAATCTGCAACAGTTTTAGGTGCATCAATTTGCGCATGCCTTATTCCTGGTGTAAATAGGATGATGGGACCTGATCCAGACTTACACAAAACCATTGTTTTTTTTAATCTAATCCAGACTTTCACAATGCAAGTGTTTCCCATGACATCTCGGAATGAGACAGTGGGGCAGATCCAGACCTATGGCCGCCGTATGCGTAAGAACGGCATCTATGATTCAGGGATCCCTGAATCGGGCGTCCGTAACTACAACGTTGTTACGAACGAAGGGACGTGCGGGTGGAGGGAGAGAAATTAGGCAGCGAGGGATGGGTTAGGCACTTATGACCCTGTGGCCGGCGTAATTACCCACCGTTACGCCAGCTGAAGTTAAGGTAGCCTTCAGCCGGCGTAACAGTGGGTTATTGCGCCAGCCACAGAGGAAGTGTTGGGGGAGTGCACCAGAGCTACGCTGCCCGTACTTACGGCCAGCAGGCCAGCGTAGCTCTGGATCTGGCCCAGTGTATACGCAAGGTCTGAGTTGGGAGGTACTGAAATAGTATGCTGCTGCTAGTATTTCCGTTCGTAGTTTTGAAAACAGTTAAGCTGTGCATGCTTAGTACCCTTAGTTACACAATTGTAGGATTTAGGAACCGAGATTCATTAAGAGCTAGTCTCAACCCCTCTCGTAATGAGATAAGTAAGAAGTAGCATGTCAGGCCAAGTTAAGAAGGACGTTAAGAAAAGTGGGTTGTGGGAGGCATTTAAATTGTGCAGACGGTGCGCTCTGGTAAGTGCGTATTTTTGCTACTTAAGAAGAGACATAAAGACGGAAAGAGAAGGCCTTTGGCATTCTTAATTCAGTTAAGAACAAAATAAACAAGGGTGTGTCAAGGGAGTTGCCTTTGCAACTAATGCTGCTTTCACATCACCAACTCTGAAACACCCGGGTTTTTAGACCCGGGTTTTCCCGGTAAAGAAATGCAGGGTCAGAAAAAAAGACACCTTTTTAAACACCAAAAACCCGGGAAATTCCCGGGTCAGAGCCTTTCACATCACCAATGAATTTCCCGGGTCTGCCCTGTCTAGCAACTGTCAATCATTGTAGAAATGAGCTCTTATTGGCTGCTTCACACGTGCTTTTACAGTGAATGTCATTGTTTTAATGGACTTGAAATTAATGTAGAAATGGCAACCTTGAGTTTGACATTTGAAATATTGAATAAATAAGGGAAAAACCTTTTAAGATTTTATCTGCTTTATTTATGTTGCACAGGATGACAGGGCATGCTGCCACTTGTGTTTCTCCAAGCACTAGCATGCCCTGGCATCCTTTGGCATGCTGATGATTGTAACACTACAAGCATCAGCATGCCCTGTACTTTGCCAATGTTTTTTTTGTGAGGTCCGACACTACAAACAGATTTGTTTACTGTTGCCATAGCAACAGTAGACAAATCTCACCAATCAGGAGGCAATGTGAAAAACCTGGGTTGAAAAACAACCCTGGACCTTTCACATCACCACCCTTCCCGGGTAGGACCCAGGAAAAACCCTTCTTTTATCCCAGGTCAAAAACCTGGGTCTTTTGACCCGGGTCGACCAGAAGTACACCTTTCACATCACCACCAAATACCCAGGATTTTGCAGAGACCCGGGTTTTTTGTGAAAATCACGGGTATTTGGTGGTGATGTGAAAGGGGGTATTAGGTGTATGTAATTGTGAATCTGTATTTTCTTATCTCCTTCTTAACTGTGAATCAAGCCCTTCTTTTTTAATCAGATCCAGTGTTTCTGTTACTATTTTTGGAATAGAACTAAATGATTCTTTACCTCAACAAACAGATGCTTCTAAACAATAACCAATAACAGCTGTAAAAATACAATATGCATGTCTACATGGAAGCAACTAATCCAGCTCCTAAATTTAATATATAGGACAATGGATATCAACACAACACCACGCTCAGAACATTAGTGCGGCCAAGTAACACGCTCAATTTAATCTGAAAATACATCTGATAAATAATTTAGAAGCAGCTTTTATTTAAATTTTGTGCTATAATTTGTAAAAAAAAAAAAATGCCACATTTTGATTAACTATTAAAATGTTTAATCCAAAAATATTTTTGTATGAAAACCACTTATTTAATCTATGTCCTTCCCTTTTTTGGGCTGTCATCTAGCATGTTGGTATATCTAGGAAGCTACAGAGACACACATTAATACCCTTTAATCTCCATCTTACTGTGTTTACTGACCTCAGTGGTAATGTATTATTATGCATTTAGATTGCTTCTTTTCAGTAAATATCAGTTATAGACTTATAAAAGCATATATATAACAATACACAGTATATTGAGAATATAGAGGTAAAGATGTGCTATTTGTCAATAACAAATACAGAAGCAAATCAAGGGAAAAAGACAGCTAGTGCCAGTTATTTAACCCCAAGATCTGCCACAGGTCAGTGGTTATGTTCTCAGGCCTTTTTTATTTTTTTTAAGCAAGATGAAAATCAATTCCTAATATTACAGTCATAAGCAAAAATATAGCTAGGCTATAGACTAGTCTTCCAAATGAATAGACTAGAAGTTGTCATTTATATTTAATTGAGTAATATTGTTAAATACTATAGTACAATGCTTAATCAGATACACTACCTTATTTCATGCTCCTTTGTGCTGTGACATGTCTGACAAGCATATACTACAACTGTTATTTGTCACACCTCGAATCTGTGAAATTGTGTATGGTACTAATAATAGCTGCAAGTCATCAAAACATAACTGCTAATTGCACCATATCCCTTAGTCACAGTACACAGTACAATACATGTTATTTTTATCAAAGCAGAACTGAACTTAAATTCTAATCTGTGTAATATTTACCAATTATTTTAATATATTAAATATGTATATTATTTTCCCTATTTTCCTAGTATTAGTGTCAGACAACTTAACAAGGGACCTAGCACTTACTGCATATTTGGATCCTCACCCAATCAAAAGCAACATTGCTAGCAGCTCTCAGGAACAGGAGAGACTGACCTCTACATTATATCATAGCCAACTGCTTATTGAATGAAAATTTGCAGAAGCCAATTACAAACTTACAAACATAATTTATTGTAGTTCTGGTAAGAGCATGAAAAAACAGTCCAAATGTTAAACACATGGACTAGAAAATAATAGCAATAGGCACAGACACTTCTGCAATGTAATAAAAATTGTTTAAAAGTTACATCTTGATATACATAAATATAGATTACATTTTTCTCAGTTCAGTGTATGGCACAATTTTGATACAGTCAACAATTAACTTTTGGTAAATACAATCTTGTAAAATAAATGTATATACTACAACATCCTGCATACTGTTCAGCATATGGGGCCTGATTCAGACTTAAGAAGGATCTTGAAATTAAGCACCTGATTCACACTTAAGAATGATTTAGGTTCTTAATTATATGCAACTAGTAGCAAGGCAACTCCCCTGATACGCCCTCGGCTATCAGCTTCTTAACCGACTTACAAATGCCATAGGGCTACCTTATCGTTAGGTTCTTAGTTGTGTGCGTAGGGTGGCTAATTAAGAATGTTTCTACATAACCGTGCCCAGATTTCTTCATTTAAATATCTCTCCACCCAATCTTCTTATCTTCATTCTTAAGTTGTCCAAACACGCCCCTTTCTTTTAAAGTCACTAGGAACCTACAAGAAATAGGTTCGTATTGGTGATTCAGAGCCGTACCGTTCTGAAGTCCTATGTAAATTGCATATATTAGGTTACTATTCATGCGCAGTATATCCCATCTTAAATATACGCACCTAAAAATACACTGATTCTTAAGTGTGAATCAGGTCGTAAGAGAGGGAGTCATATTTCATCCGGTACAAACAGTATTTGAATGTAAAAGTAAAGCTGGTTAGTATCTGTGTGCAGTAGGCAATTCAAAGATATATCCCTGCAAGAATACAATTAATTTCATTCCCCCTTAAAAATAACATGGTTTTGCCCAGGTGTAACTTTCCTCTCTTAGGGCTGGATCCAGACTTAAGAAAGAGCTTGAAATTAAGAAAGGTAATTTACTCCTGGGCAAAACCATGTTGATTTCAGGGGGAGTCAAGTTAATTGTATTCTGTGCATGCAGGGATATATCTTTGAATTGCTTACTGAACAAAGATACTGACCAGCTTGAATATTACACTGTTATTTAGACTTGGGCTAGGAAACATCACCTCTCAACTCTAATACTGTTTGCACAACTCTAATACTGTTTGCAACAGATGAAATATGACTTCCCTGCAGTCAACATGGTTTAGCCCATTTCTAACTTCTTAATTTCAAGATCCTTCCTAAATCTGGATGCAGCCCTTAATTTCAAGCTCCTTCTTAAGTCTGAATCAGGCCCATGATTATGATTAAATGAGGGGTAAACAGAATTGATTTTTGTGCAAACCTGGGGTTACTATACATCCCTATACCAGTCTGTAGAACAGAGCAGGACTGGACCAATAAAGACAGGGAACACTAAGTCCCAAGTATGAATAATCATTTTTACTGTTTAATTCCAGTTACAGTAAAACATGTATTATGGAGCCATCCTTTAAATAATACAATGCAATATACATTTTTGGAACATATTTAAATTTTTTAAATACAAAAGAGGAGCAATACAACAAATGCAAATGTAAATATTTTTTCTTTTTTATTAATGGGAAATATCAATTTATATTTATTATGATATGATATGAAAAAATATCACCACATTTTATGCAGTGACCTCAGTGGTGCAGTCCCAATTATGGAGGATTCTCCCAAGCAGTCAGAATTTCAGACACAGCTGAGAGGATTGACTTGGTTCCTTGATGCTTTGCTTACATTTGAATGTAAACAACTTAGCCACACCAACTGCATGCTGATCATGCACATTCTTTTCCTCACCTTTATCCATCATAGGATCTGAACCAACCAATGGCTTACCTCTATTTTCCAATCAGCAATCAATTTAAACCAATGATAAGACAGATATTATATACAGAAGATATGTATATTTCAATATTTCATTGGTTTTAAATGCAATGACACTGATTGTTTTTACTTTTTGACTAAAATTAAGTATATATATTTTATTTTATAATGTAAAAAATATATCCTTTTTAATCAGTGGCCCTAGCAGTACAAATAATAACTTTAGAAGTTTGGAAGTAGTCCCAGGTTAAAGTGTACCAGATTATCTGTTTGCATAAAAACACAATATGAAGAAAAGAAACACCAACAGTGAGCTGGAGTGAAGAGACACAGTAACAATAAGCCAGAGGATATGTTTACAAGAGTTAAAACAATAACATTGGTCTCTCAATACATAACAACATAGAACAAGTGCAGGCTGTAATGGTCTCATTAGGAGCCCTTCAGAGTAATGTTTAACTAAAGAATGTTGCAGTTCAGGCTGACATCCAGTTACTTGCTGGACATATTAAGTATTATATACAATCATAATATTATTTTTTGCTTCCTTGTAAAATGACAAACATGTCTTAATCCAAACTTTGACAGACTGTAGCACCATGAATATGATAACAGGTTACTAGACATGTGGACAGTATCTTTGCATGGACAATATTGCTGTCACTTCTTCCAATCGAGGAAACGTCATAACACAGTAAGAGGGCGGTGTTGCTCCAACTGGGTTTCCAAGGCAATCCTCTCCTGATGGACTTCCTTCAATCACAAGATAAAAGACAATATCACACAGCTATACAGATGCACATCTGTTTTTAATCTTATGTACACTTGTGCTCATCAGTCTATTTTTATAAGATGTTTGCCTCTCTGCAGTCGTAACCTTTAGAAGATCTCTCTTTAGGGAAAACTGTCATTTTCCTCTCTGTGTGTATTAAATAAACCCACAATTAGTTTATTAATAAAACTTTTATTTGTTATGATAATAGGTCAACTTCAATACAACACAATCTCAACATTCTCTCACAGCTTATTCTAGGGATAGTAGTTAATATTTATAATCTCAATCAGTGGTCGAAGTGGAAATTTAGAAATGGTGGTATGAAAATATAGAACTAATAGAAGTGAATGGAGATTTATAACTTTTCAATTAAATCAGTGGAAGAAGTAACGGCATGGCATACCCCCGTATACCCCCTCACTTCGAGCCCTGATCTCAATAATTATTGTCCTACTAATGATTCTTAGTAAGACAGTCATACTGTGGCCTTCTTTAGTGTATTTCTAATGCTGTTTGGCTTTTGCATTTAAATCAATCATACAAACAGCACAGTATATCTTCCACTTTAATGAGCATGTTCTTCACCTTAAGTTGCTGCTGGAGTTCACTATTCAGTCTGGCAAGCACAGCATTGGCTTCCTTGTTCTTACGGATGGCTGTCTGGATATCTTTCTTCTGCTTGGAAGGCTGCCTAAAACAAGGATAAGTGCATAAAGACAGACCAACTTGTGCCAAAAGACCACACAGCCACCAAAACATATGTCAGTAATTAGCTGGCAATGCATGCGCCATGTCCCATATTGTGATGCCAAATGTTATGCCAGTGCATTCTCTCAGTCAATAGAAGCAGTATCCCTCACTCATAGCTTTCAGTTTGTTTGTATTACATTATAAAAGATAGCAAAATGTGCTTTGTAAAATTAGATCATTATGTTATTAGACATTTTGTAAAGCGAGTACATTATACTTAGTGGCATATAATCAACATGAGATCATTTCCTATAGTGTCTGAGCCACAGCAATATATCTTCCCCCTGACTGAAATAAGTTTTTTATAGTTCTAAAATAAGTAATTATCCTCACCTTTGGCCAGTGTTCGGTTACAGTTTCTAATCCTAGTAAGCGCCATGTGTATCCTTGTTTCATTTAATATAAGATCTCCACCATGATTTTGCTGAGTGTAAGGGATTTATTTGTAGTGCTTTTTAATGGTTTTAATCACTGGGCTATGTGCTTGTGAGCACATTGGTTAGCATAGGCTGCCTATGACGCAACATCTATTCAATGTAGATATGCTTTGCACACGTTCAATGGAGCATCTCTTGCTGCAGCTAGTGGCTGCAATAGTCTAAGGGATATAAACTATGTCTGTTTCCTAGAATAGGGATAATCATCAGTAATCAGGCTTTTTGTTCACTGGATTAAACTAGGTTGGTAACAGATGAGAATGATGTGCTCTTGCAGTTCTGTCAGTCTGAATGTGCTGGTCAGCACATCTATCCTTACTGGCAAACTGCTGAGTGGTAGGTCTGCCAAAGGGATGGGAAAGGGTTACGATAGATGCTCTGTGACATTCAATCCTACTCTGTTTGGTAGATGTGAAAACCCTTTTAGTTAAAGTCAGAAAAAACAATCAGTAGGGCACTTAAGGTCAGGTTATCGCTTCCCAATCCCACATGTTAAGAGTACTATAACAAGATGTGAAAATTTACATGCAATACTTATTTTTCTTCCTTTTTAAAAAAACTATATTGTCATATTATACTTTTTTATGATATTTGGATGCTTTCCTCCTGCTATACAGCAATTAAATTGCTGTTGTTAAAGTCATGATATACAGGGTCAAAGTAAAATGGTAAATATCAGCTTTAGTCACAATTATCAAGTTATGAATGGGAGCTATTGCCGCATCACTGCTTATGGCTGATTTATAACCATACACTTTAGTCATAAGCAGTGATGTTCCAGTGATCGGGACAGCTATTTACTCATTGCGTCAGAAGATGGGAGCTGTTTTATTGTATTATTCACTGCTGCTCTAACAGAGCAGAAATAAATGGGCCTCATTCACATGCCACATCTATGCAAGGCAATCAAACAGTTTGTAGTAGAGGGGAGGGGAACAAGGGACTGCTTAGCACTATTACAGTGCTAAGTACAAACCAGGAGGCATGACCCTTTAAGTAACAAGACAACTCACTCTATTAGCATGTGTCGGTATCACTGCCACCAAAGTTAAGAGGTATAGGAAAGTGATATTTTATTTAATGCAAACAGACTTCTTTGGTTAAGAATATTAAACAGTTGCATCCTGTTACTACCTTTAGTATTCCGTACGGAATGCTGGATCGTATGTAAGGGCTTAATCAAACCATTACTGTACAATTTAAATACCTAAGTGGGCCAGCCCTCTGTGTGGACACAGAAGATCGCACGGAATTATGCATCGGACAGATACAGTCCAATGCAGAATTCCTTTTACTGCGTATGCACAGTACATACAAAACAAGCAATTTCTGTATATGACGTATGGAAATCGCCTGTCCTTACTAATTCTGGATCCGGCCCAGTGGCGCTAGAATCTGGGGCAAAGCTGTGATGGGTGATCAAGGGGATACATCAGAGCTAGTGGGATGGAAAAATTGCCTCTCTCCCTTTTAGGCAGAGTGACTTTGATTAAAATGGTATCATTTCCAAGATAAATTAACCTTATTAAGGTGCTGCCCCTTCTCATTAGATACAAGGATCTCTAACATATCAACATGCTTGTATAGGCCTAATTAAACAGCAGCAATAGAGATGCTATGGCGGCATAAATTCCATATTCCTTCCATTACTATCCAACCCAAGTTTGCAAGTGGTGCGGCAGACTACACCTTTAGGAGCTGGGACAGGGAAGGTTTATCTATGGTGGGGAATCTTCAAAGAGACCATATAAGAACCGCTCAGCAGG
>WWET01001419.1:97385-111951 GCA_011038615.1 Limnodynastes dumerilii | reverse complement strand
ATTTCTTGGTAAGATATCCACTATACCTCCTGCAGGCACAGCACTATCCCAGTGAGTTGTTTCTCCATTAGACCTATGCAACAAATTAGATACTGCTTTAGGGAACCAGTATACATAGTAGGACCATCTCTATGTACAAAAATTTACTAAGAACCCCAATGGATCGTTCCAAGGTCCAATTAGGAATGTCTCTAAACCGAGTGAGCAGAGCATTAACATCTGCTCAATATATAGAAACGTTTCTAAATCTATCATAAAGCTTACTTGTCCTTGCATAGGTTATATCTGGCAGGTGTTGCTGCTGACACTATTTGTCCTAAATGCTAAAAGCCAAAAGCTGACACATCAGTGCTTGTGGGCGAGCCTGTTGGTCAGAGGGTTCTGGCTACAGGGTAAGAGATAATTGGAGGATTGCTGAGCTCCCTCCTTTTAAGCCCTGAATGGGCACTGTTTAGCAATCTACCTCAAAACCAGGGGCAGCAAGTTATTATATTATACATTAATACTGCAGCAAGAAAAAATAATCTTCCAGTTTTGTATTTACAAGTCTCCGTCCCCACTTTCCCTATTCAAATCAATTAAATTAAATTAAACTTTTTACTTCTTTGATGTCTGGGAGGAGTATATGGATGGGCTTCCCATCTCCATCAAGCCTAAACTTTACAATACAATTCAAAACACTCTGTGGTATGCGCTGCGGATTGTAGCAAATGACCCTACAATTACTTTGGTATTAGATGGTTCGGCCCTTTTTTGTCTTTCTGGTTACTATATGCAATGAGTGTTATAAAATTGAGCAGTCTCAACATATGCTTTGTCATTTATTATTGTTGATCAGTTAAATATGACTTAGCATTATTTACTACTTTTGATATCATTTACTACTTTTCATATCATGCGTCTTCTTCTATTCTCCATAAAACACAAGAAATTATTTTTGTGCAGTTCTGCTCTAATTCACAAAATTGTTATTAAAATGTATCTTTGTTCAAAGTGTATCCTTATAAATATGGAGTTGTAAAATCATGTATGTGATTCTACTTGTAATATATCAGTACAATGTTGAACTCAATAAAACTGTTTTGAAAAAAATAAAATGAAAATAAAGCTTTTATATTACATAGGAAGTGCACTAAAACTAAACCCTTTCTTCTCTTTTTTGGAAGTGTTTGTCTTAAGCTCAAATTCTACATAAACTAATTATTAGAATATAGTGTGTATCATATGGTGGTCACTAGGGTGCAGCATGTATTGTATGACAATCACAAGGTTACAGTGTGTATTGTATAGCAGTCACAAGGATGCAGTATGTATTGTATGGCAGTCACCTGGATGTATTATATGGTGGTGACTAGTCTAATTAATTATAATTTCTAATTATTTTTATTTTTTCTTGTTTCGATTAGTGAATGTTATGAAAGGAATAATGCAATGTGGGGACAATGGTGTGACTGTGATTGCAGTTTTTTAGGTCAATCAAACAGAGTTAAATAAAATGTGAAAAATATTCAGTGGAAAAAGAGTTACTGCTTACATATTTATTAATCAAGATTACACCGAATAGTGTTTAGATCTGGAACAAGAAGACATGTCTTACAGCTTGCATGACTGCTTAATCAATGTGGGCTATAAAGCCAACATTTAAGAACAGACATCATGTATAGTCATCCAAAAGTGATTATAAACATTGGAAAGTCAATGTGGCACATTACTTAAAATGTGTAAACAACAGAATTAACAGTATACAACAAATTTTCACTCTGGTGCCAGTGACAGACGGAATTCCTTCTGGCAGTGCTATCTGATAGCCTACATAGATCTCAATATTTATTGAAGTATTCAGATTAGTCTAGTACATATCTTTAATGTAGCAGTTAGCAGAAAATTAGCATTACATTAGTAGTCTATTAACATCATTATTATACCCAATGTATATTAAAGAAAGACCAATAATTTTCAAACATTCATTGGGGGTAAATATTCTACACAACTACTGCAATACTCTTCAATCGTCTTTATATAACAAGCCATTTAGATCTGAGTACATCCCTGCCATATTCACTTCTCTACGAGGACTACATCCTGTCCCAATACCCAGCATCTCCACACTCACACCCATGACACCCACCATCTGGTATGGCTCACTGAGAAACTGTCAAGAGAGCAGTGCAATAAACACAATGAACCAGATTCAGATCTCTGTGTGACTTACGTGAGCATGGAGATCTGTAACTGGGCACAGAAGAAAGGAGTGCACGCCCCTGGCACTCCCCTATTTCTGAAGGTGTTCTGGACACCCACGTGTCCAAAACCCTACTGTGACTTCTAAACGCGGATTGGATGCAGATCTGTGCGGTACTGCTGCTCTCCTCCCTCGGTCCTTCATTAGCATGCCTAACCCCGCTATCTGGTGTACGTAATTCCCCTGTCTAGAAGGTTGTGCACATGCACAACAACCTTTCGGTGTAGTATGCTCTTACAAGAAAGGGGCTGTCCCCCCCATTATGATTGTCATATCTCCGACGTGAAGGCGGAGATAGATATGGTAATGAGGGGACTGTGCGGGGCCAACCCAAGGCAACACTGGCACGCCTCCTTTTACTTAATTCACTACCTAATTGGTATGTAGATTGTGTAAATAACCTACTACGCATGCATAGTATATTATTACTCAGAAACGTGCACATAAGAAGCCGGAACTTCCTAAATCTGACCAATGTTCTTAAGTATATAGAAATAAGTATGGTCCTAATTTTGCTCATCTGGAAGAAATATAAAGCATAGAATGTGACAGTAGATAAAAGTAATTTGACCCATTATGACTGGCCATTAAAAAGCAAAACAAAAAATACTGAACTTAAACCAAATTTGACTCTTAATTCAGTTTAAGATTTAGGATTTTCTTATATTATTTGCAAGCATATTTAAATTGTTCTACTGTGTTAGCCTCAGATGGGAGACTATTACACTTATCAACAACACTTTTAGTGAAGTCATTTTATGTATATTTCCTCTAAATCTTCCGCCCTCCGGTTTATACGCATGCCATTTATGTTCTAATAAATACCTTCCTTTAAAAAAATGCCAACAGTTGTTCTTTGAACAATCTCTAATGTATTTATATCATCCTGGAGAGAGGGCCTTCAGAACTGAACAAAACTTTATAGGTGAGGCCATAGCAATGACCTATAGGTAGCATTACTACTTATGTCTTTCTGCTACCAATTCCTCTCCCTATGCATTACAGAATTTGACTTGCCTTTCTCTTTGCATTGGCACATTGCTTGGTGACATGAAATTGTCTACTAGATCGACTTCCTGCTCATTAGTTCCTAATGTAGTAGCGTTATGATATATTGAGCTTTTGATTTAGCATTGTTTCACATTAAACTGCTGTTGCCATATTCTTAACCATTCTTGAAGTCTACCTAGCTCATCAATAATTTTGTTTACTACTGGTGTGTCTACCCTTTTACATGAGCACTAAGTAATGAGCACTACAGTTCAAGTGTGGTAATCAGCCTAAACTGGTATTGGGAAAAAAATTATAAAAGAGTGGGGTGCCCTCAAAAATTCTGATATCAGCACCAGGACATGCCAGTAAACCATTTGCACTTATGCAGTATTTATTTGCAATCAACTCAATGTGTTATTATGAAATTTAGCCATAAAAAAGGCACATGCAAATGTGTAAGATTCCAACCATATGGGCCTTCCAACCACATGGGCAGAGAAAGCAGTGAATGGTGCTGTAAGCATAATGACAATTGCAATTACAGTATGGACAGTTATACAGAACTTAGTCATAGTTTAAAGAAATGCATTAGGCTTTAGACATATTGATTCTCACCTGTCCAATGCCTAGTGTAACTACTAATAGTGACTATAGATGCTCCCCGCACCTGGTCTGACCTTGCAAGCCCTATGTCTCCACCCCCTCACTACACCTGGCGAATCAACGACTTGAACCTGCAGGACCCGATCCACTTTTTTAACCTTAGCACTTCCTTAGAGGAATACTTCCTACTTAACTCCCCTTCAACTATCTCCCCTATGACCCTAAGGAATGCACACAAAGCTGTGATGCGAGGCCACCTTATCGCTATCACAGCCAAAAATAACATTGGAGTCTTACATAAGACGTCTCAAAACTCGACCTATCTCGGTCGTATTGCATCCCTTAGAGGGGAACTTAACCTTCTCTTCACTGCCCAAGCCGCTAATAAACAGAGATGGCTGAACCAGTCCTTTTATGAAAAAGGAGACAATGCAGACTCCGTTCCAAAATATCCGCTTGTAACATTCTAGCTATTAGATCGCCCACAGGTTCCCTTCTACACAACCCCAAAGCTATTCGCGCTTCATTTCAACAAAACTACCAAGATCTCTACAACCTGCAAATTCTGGCAACTGTTTTTCCTTCTAGTCTCAGATCAACCTTAATAAACGAGTTCCTCGCACATATTAACCTCCCATCCCTATGTTATCAATCGGCTTCCTTAAATGAAGAAATGTTGTTAGAAGAGATCTCAGGAGCAATTAAGTTACAAAAGTTAGGCAAATCATGCCTAACCTGCCTATTATAAACGTTTTACCCCTCTTTTACTTCCCCACTTACACTCCATGTTCAACACACCATGTCTGGTGTCCCCTGGCCTCCTGAAACTTTGGAGGCTAGAATCACTGTAATCCCAAAGGAAGGGAAAGATCCCCAGCTCTGTGCAAGTTATAGGACAATCTCCCTGCTTAACATAGATGTCAAACTTTGCTGTCCTCCCCTTCTTAATTCATTATGACCAAGTGGGCTTTATCCCAGGTAGGCAGGCCAGAAACAACACCCAGCAAGCCCTGACCTTAATCCACATAGCTAAAACCCGAGGTGTCTCGTCAGTAATTCTGTCCCTTGATGCTGAGAAGGCATTTGACAGAATCTCTTGGGACTTCCTAAACCACTCTGTCAAAATTTGGACATTGCGGCCCTTACCTAGAGGGAATCCAGTCACTCTATTCTTGCCCTTCAGCAAAGGTAATGATAAATGGTTCTCCCTCGTCCCCAATTCATATTAGTAACGGCACCAGACAGGGCTGCCCTCTTTCTACTCTAATTTCTTTCCTTTCCCTTCTAATTTTCGTTCTAGCCATAGAACCACTGGCAGCGGTCATATGACAGTCACCAGATATATCTGGTATCCAAATCGACCGTCAGGACTATAAGCTGTCCCTTTTTGCGAATGATGTTCTGCTTACCCTAACAAACCCACGAATTTCCCTGCCAAACCTGTTCACTGTCCTGCAGCAATATGGGCAGTTATCAGGATATAAAATAAACATGTCCAAATCCGAAGCACTCCTCTAGAGAGCCAGCGCCTTACATCCACTTTTCACTTTAAATGACAACGGTTAAAAATGCGCTACTTGGGCATATTCCTGATGAGCTCCTATGGCTCATTATATGAGGCCAGTTATCCTGCTCTCTTAGACAGGTTTAAAGCTGACCTCTACTCCTGGAGACATCTGCTGTTGTTGTGGCTGGGCAGGATCATAGCAATAAAAATGAGTATACTTCCCAAACTCCTATACTTTTTTCAAACCCTTCCTGTGAAAGTCCCCAACACCACGCTCACAACTATCCAGCGCTCATTGGTCATTGATTTTTATGGAATCAGCACCCTCCCCATACCCAATTAGCTCTGCTTAAAAAGCCTACTACCCAGGGGGGTCGGGGATTCCCTGATCTCAAATTCTACTATCAGGCCGCCCATCTGAGTCATGTTGTAGCTTCTTATGTCCCTCCCGGTAAACTGGCCTGGGTAGATATAGAATCCTCTCATCTGGGACTATCCTCTCTATCCCCCATCTGGGGTATCCCATGGGCTCCACGTCTTCCTACTATGCTCTCTCTACCTACAACAACATTCTCAGCCTCAATATGGGATACGTGTAGGCCCCACCTGCCCTCTCCTCCTCTGACCTCTCCCTTATTACCCCTCTGGGATAATCCGACATTCCCTCCAGGACAGTTGAAAGCCTTCTCCCGTACGTGGAGACGCTTTGGGATCTGATGTACTCATGACTGTAAGGTGGGTAATGAGTGGCTTACCATCTCCTCCCTCCAACAGAAATGTCCTTCTCTTACCCCTAACCCATTCCACGTCTTCCAAATTCAGCACTTCCTACATCCCCCTCTACTTTTGAGAATCTCTGTCTAACAGCTCCCCTTCATCAGGGGATGATATCAGCTCTCTATGCTATCTTGCTAGAAACCCTTACTGGCCCTCAGGATAAGCACGATAGAGATTGGGAGAGAGACTTAGGCTCCTGCCCTGGCGACGATGAACAATGGGAGGACATTCGCCAAAATATTGCCAAGTCCTCTATCTGTACCAAATTGAAAGAAAATGCGTACAAGATATACTTCCAGTGGTATTTCACCCCTGAACGCCTAGCTGCAATTTTCCCTTCAAACTCCCCTCGGTGCTGGCGCCAGTGTAGAGACACGGGTTCGTTCCTTCACGTGTGGTGAACCTGCCCCAAATTGACACCGTTCTGGGACATAGTTTATACTCTCCTAATGTCCCTCCTACCCTGCTCATCCCCCTAAAACCCTTGGATCTAGCTATTATGTTACCATATACCCGATACAGACTCCTCCTCCCGCAAACTAGCTTCCCATTACTTGGCTGCGGCCAAATGCCTTATTGCCAAAGCTTGGAAACAGCCTGTCCCTTCCTCTCTTCGCTTAATACAGGGTGTGGGCCCCCTGGTTCGCCCTACAATCCCCCGCCCCTCCTCAGTAGAGTGTAAACCGGTTGCCTATTTAAGGACATACCCTCTGCTGTAGTCGCCCTTGACTTCTCCATCCCATATATCTCCACTGACTCATCCAACTCCTAAATCTAATGGCCTGGTGACCTCCCTCCCCCCTCCTAGTCCTTATATACCTGCTACTCTACAATGTTATTTTGTTACTTCCCTACTGTAATGTTTCTAAAAATTGCTATGGCAGACCTTGTTTGTATTGCACCAATGCTTATCTATTGTATGTCTGCTGCTTCAATAAAAGAAAGTTAAAGACTATAGATGCTATGGAATTTGGTTGGACCCCATATACATATCCTTGTTTATTACAATACAATTAAACACTACTCTGATTATCCTCATGTTTATCTTCATTTAGTAATAAAAGTATAGCAAGGAATGCCCCAAGGAACATACAGTTTCAGCCACTTTATATAAAATCAATAATCACAATAACATAGCGTCACCATACATCACTAGAAATGTTGTCTACTCCTTCAGCCTCCATTTCATACACTGATATACAAAATGAAGGCCTTCATATGTCAATTCAAGGAAACATTTTTGTAGATAGATTTGGAACTTATGCAGAACACCAATAAAAGCCACAAAACCTGGAAGGAAAATGGTTAACAAACATGTATTTAAAAACAAATAGCAAGATTCAAAGATTACAGTATTGGGTAATTTAGCTATTGGAGTATTAAGGAAAAAAGATTAAACTACAAGCTATTATTTCATGCTGAAGACACAGAATGTGATTACTTTTCAGGCTAACTGGTGACACTAAAGGGTCAGAAGCTAAATCATTTTGGTTCCAGAGAATATCACTGTTTGAAGAAGAAGACTTTAGTGTCATGTGCTGCTTTAATCAGCATAACATGTTATGTGTCGATAGGATCTTATCATCAGTATTTCTTTTAATAACATCAACAAACTATCCAACTTTACAGGAAAACAAAACAAGAAACAAAGAAGGGTATGAATTTAGTATACTTCTGAGCAGCAGGGTATGACTTCAAAGAGGCAGCTGATGATGTCACACTTGATGCTGATGACAAGTCGTGGTTTTCTAGCACTTGGCCTTCCGGTTGGAATTTTCGTCGTAGAGGTTTAGCTGGTGGTTGGTTATGTAAGATTTCCTTTAATTGAGAAAAAAAAATACCCTCAGTAAGGTATGCACATGCATCATTTTTATTGTTAATCCTTCTTTATGTTATCTTTGTGTTATGTAATACACAGTGTGATCATGTGGGCCATACACTGTATCTATTAATTGTTTAGAGGGGATCATCACCTTATAAGCTTTTAATGTTTTAATCTTGGGGATTAGTGTTTCTGTAAGAATGTAGATTGTGGGCTGTACTCATACCTAAGAATGAGTTAGGTGCGGACAGAGCCGCACCTAACTTACTGGTGCAACCCCTAACCTGCCCCCCGTTTTTATGTACTGGGGGGGAGGGATTTAGATTAGCCAGGGAGGCGGGGAGAGGAATTGCAATAGCGCTACCTTAACTAACCATGCATAGTTTCCTTCTTAAGAAGGAAACTACGCACTGACAATGCCCGCCTCCCCCGCTAATCTCCCTCCCCTTCCCACTTCTAACTAAACACTCCCTGAGGTGGCATTAGGCCACCTCTTTCTAACTAAACTACTTTGTGCGATCTTAAAGCACCGCACGGAGGCAATCTACGTACTTAACTGGTATGTAGATTGCATAAATTACCTACTACGCATACGTAGTAGGTAATTTTGGTAATCTACGCACCTAAGAAACTGAAGCTTCTTAAGTGTGAATATGGCCCTGTAACTTTATTATATTTATTGAAAAATTGGTTTAAAATGCATCTTTTTTTGACTGGCTGCCTAATGGCAAGTGAAATGCGGAGGACGCTCTGGGCCTTACTTAGATTTGTGTGTATTTTAGTTATAATGTGTGGTTAAAAACAGGCTAACAGAAAACATGCTATTTAAGCTATATGTAAATTTGAGTAAAGGCCACCCAGCTTCTGTGTGTGTGGTATTTTTTTTTACATTTGCACCAGAGGAGCAGGTAAAAGTCGATACACCCAAAACTGTGTATTATTCGACCGAAAATGCACCTTGATCCAATATGAGAGAAAGACCTGCACTGCACTTTAGTTGTAAGATATTGTCATCCTTACATGCAAACTTGTGTTGGCACGCACAGTTCTGTAAAATACTATTGTTCAGATTTACTAAGCTTTGGGATTTGAAAGAGTGGAGAGTTTACCCATAGCAACCAATCAGATTCTAGCTGACATTCTCTAGAATGCAATAGTTAAATAATATCTAGAATCTGATTGGTTGCTATGGAAAAACTCTCCACTCTTTCAAAAATATAATATAATATTTTCCAAAATATAGCTAACAGCAAGAAGTGAGTCTCTATAATAGAGGACTATAGTATACTGGGAAAATAGAAATCAAGGAGAAAATTGGTACTCTGGATTGGATCTTATATGATCAACTATACTACACTACAGTTATTATGGGCCTTTAAAAGAAAAAAGATACACAAAGGAGATCTTTTAGTTCTTTTACCAGATGCCTGACGTGATAAAAAGTTCTACTGCATGGAGGATTTATAAGAACAGACTGCACATGTCAGCAGGCATCAACAAACTATACAAACACTGTAAGTTCTGGTGAGCAGCTCAATTTGGAGCACTCAAGCTTGATTGTTTTCCATAATACATTAGAGGTGATCTATGTGACCCCTAAAGTGGATTTATTCTGAGCATAAAGTTATTTACAGACTCCAGGTTGTGGCTGGGGTGTTGGATAGATAGTATTATTAATTTTATGTGTTTAACTTCATTTTATTGCAGCCTTTTTTTTTTATTTTCACAAGGTGTGCAGTACCTGGTAATTCCTAACACCCATACACATATGGGGCTAAAGTTACTAAACTCGAGATTGTCAAAATCGCCATTGTTTGCTATTTTTTAGTGGCGATTTTTAAATCTCTGATTTACTAAAGGCGATTTTCCAATTAAATCGCCAGAGATGTATTTTTAAAAAAATCGCCCTCGTTGAGTTATCTGTGTTGATTTTTCCCATTCATGAGATAGAAATCTCAGATTTAATAAGGTGCGTGTTGTAAATTCGCTGTAGAATAGGAGCAAATATCGCCACAGATAATAGCGGTGGGAGTGATTGTTGATTTCATTGAATTTGGCAGCCACCCTCAGAAAAAAAACCCCATCAGCCTAGAATTTTTTTTTTTATATTTTACATGGCTGCCACGGCTACCAATTAACCCTTAGCATGCTGTGCCACTAGTACTTTAAGGCACAACAATTCCTTGTATTCCAGGGCATGCTGTGCCTTATAGTACCCTAAGTGGCAGCATGCAAAGGGTTAACGGCATGCTGCCAAAACCACAGTGTGCACCGCTAACACTACACTACATACATTGCCCCTCTGTATCAATATAAACTGACCTGTCCCCTTAATAATGAATAAACACTATCCCTCCCTACATAATAAATACTATCCCTCCCTACTTAATAAACACTGTCCCTCCCTACATAAAAAAAACACTGTCCCTCCCTACATATAAAACACTGTCCCTATGTCCCTAATTATCATTGTCCCTCCGTACATTATAAATAGTGCGATTACAAAACACACATTTTACCACATTAAGAATAATTTCAATATATGTCCCTAAAATAAGTATACCCCCATGTGCGTGGCATCCTTATATATGTGTAATAAGTGTAAAAAAAAACACAGACACAAGTTAACATTGTATCAACATTTTGCACAAATGTAACAAGCTTTTACTACTCACTGTTCTGCAGTCTTGCTTGTAGTCAGGCTGGATCTTCACCTTCTTGCTTCTCCTCTGGGCAGGTCCGCGCTCCACGGTGTTCTCCGGCGAATGACGGGCCTCATTACAGGGCTTATATTTATAGCCTTGCGGTCCCGGGAGTTGCCGCCCGAGGCTATAAATATAAGCCCTTTCATTCGCAGGGGGGGGGGGATTGGAGGAGCGCGGACCTGCCCGGAGGAGAAGCAAGAAGAAGAAGGTAAAGATCCAGTCTGACTACAATGAAGACTGCAGAACAGTGAGTAGTAACTTATTTTAGTGCACAGGGGACATATTAGGTATGGAGGGACATATATTGAAATTATTTTAAATGTAGTAAAATATGTGTTTTGTAATCGGCACTATTTATAATGTATGGAGGGACAGTGATAATTAGGGACGTAGGGACAGTTTTTAATATGTACGGAGGGACAGTGTTTTTTATGTAGGGACGGATAGTGTTTATTATGTAGGGAGGGATAGTGTTTATTAATTACTAAGGGGACAGGTCAGTTTTTATTGATACAGAGGGGCAATGTATGTAGTGTAGTGTTAGTGGTGCACACTGTGGTTGCACCACTAATCTAGCTTATCTAGATTTTAGTAAGGCTTTTGACACTGTGCCACATCGCAGACTGTTAAATAAGCTGGAAACTTGGACTTAAAGATAGTTGCATGGATACAATCTTGGTTACAGGATAGACAACAGAGGGTTGTAGTAAATGGAATCTCTTTTGGGGATGGAAAGGTAACCAGTGGAGTACCCCAGGGTTCATTACTTGGACCAGTGCTATTTAATATCTTTATAGGTGATATTGCCTGCTGTATCAAGGGGAAAATATGCCTTTCTGCAGATGACACAAAGATATGTAACAGGGTAGACACGTCAGGAGGGATACACAAAATGAGGGATGATCTAGGTAGACTGGAGGAATGGTCAAGAGTGTGGCAACTGCAGTTTAATCCCAAAAATGCAAAATCATGCACTTGGGGCACAAAAAACCAAAGCCTCAATATATCCTTAATGGAACTAAATTAGAATCTACTGAGGAAGAAAGGGATCTAGGAGTCATTATTTCCTGTGACTTAAAGGTAGCCAAGCAATGTAACAAAGCAATGAGAAAGGGAAGTCAGATGTTTGGTTGCATAGGGAGAGGAATTAGTAGAAGAAAGAAAGAAGTTTTAACATGCTTGGGATAAATATAAGGATATTCTAAATCTTAAACCAAATTGAGGGTAACTAGGGTCTAGGGTCAGTATAGTTTTAAATAACTGGGCAGACAGGATGGGCCATGTGGCTCTTATCTGCCATCACTTTCTATGTTTCTATACAGCTACACCTAGAGAAAGGAGAGGTAGTACTGATTTGAAAGACTGAATGATGACCAGATAGTTTCTCTCATTATTATATGAGCCCAGATTTGGTATTGCACTTTTTCATGTACATATCCTTGTTGTAGTGGTGCTTCTCAGTACTATCGCTCCTTTCTTGTATTATTTTGTCACAATATATACTAGTAATTTGTACAGAGGTTTGGAAGCAGCCTGTATTGTGCCTATCCTGTGCACTCATAACACCTTATTTTATCTTAGGGTCACACTGCAGTACACAGCTACAACTGCCTGCAATGTAAAGCACATTACGGAGGAGGGAAGGAATGGCATTACGTAGCCCATTTACTATAATGGCTTGTTCGTGCAAATGAGCCCAATCCAGATCCAAACTTTACTGTATGCACCAGTTATAGGGCATTTCTAGGTCCAGGATTATGAGAATGTGATTTGTGCAAATTGCTGCCTGAAGCCCCATCCCCTGGCTAAATTAAGCTGCCATCCATGGTGTTACTAAGCATGGTACGGGACTTTAAGTTATCAAACCCCACCCATCTTAGTATCGCACGGACATAATGCATTGATTTGCATGAAATCACTGCCTCAAGTCCAGATGCAGGAGGTTGGCCAGCAATGTTGGGATTCCAGGAGCAATTGCCTGAATTTTTGGTGTGTTCTGAACAATTCAGGTGAGTCTTCAGCTATGCACATCAGTGTACTCTGCACTTTTATCTAGATAAAACATCACTTCATGCCTACATTGCTTTAAAAAGATCCCATGGGTTTTTCCCAACTCAGGACATATCATTTTATTTGATACAGCTTCAAATAAATGTTGAACTGCATTGCTTATAAACATTTCAAAAACCACACAGCTGGGTTACTTTATGATACAAAATCAGGAACGTTGTGAAACTATTCTTACAGATTAGGGGTCTCCATACCCTGCCATCAAACATAAGATAGTCTCAAAACTTAATTTCTCATTTTAAAAGTATATGTTTAAAATTAAAGTAATTTCAGAAATTCTTTGTGCATCCTTGTTCTATAACTCTCCACCCCCCTCCCCATAGAATTCATTGTTATGCCAGCATCTGTTTGCATGCAGGTTGGGAATCCATTATGTGAAAATAGAGAGTGTGAGTAGGATTAAAGTATATATATAGTGTAGTCTATTTAATGTGTATGCTAATACAACAATCAATCCGTCAAAAATATTTTTTCAACAATAATAGAATAGAGCTTATAGTATCATGGTTTAGCGTTCTATATAAATATGCTGGTCAGACTTTTAATTAGATTATTTAGTAACTGGTAATATATTTCATGCTACAGAAAGGCCTAAAACAAATTGTTTGCATTGCACTTGACCACATGGCAGCCATACTTTGCAGTAGCCCCTGCTGTTCCTTGAATAACGTTGATCAGCAATTGGACAGCTACTCAAATAGCATTGGATCAACAGGTTTTTATATAGTGCCATTAGATTACACAGCGCTTTACAATTTTAACAATCATTATAACAAGACTGGGTAGTGAAAAACAGACTGGGTTGGCAAGAGGTCAATAAAAGAATAATAAAATAAATAATGATCTATGACATATTCACCTCATTTTATTGAGATTGTGACATTTAGCATGTTTAACGTGTAGTTTGATGTTTATATAATGTCAGAGCCCCATGGAACAAGCCTTAGCAGCCATGAGTTATTTTGTGGCTCTTGTTCAACAGTGCTAAAATAGATATGGTAATTCTAGACTTGCAAGAAAATATTTGGAGAATTTCAATTTTTTTTTTAAATTTAACATTGCATAGACAAAGGCCAAGTAATTCCACGCATCTGTCATATGCTTCATTATGGAGAAAATGATCAAAGTCATTCATATTATCCCTAAAGGACAATGCATTAAATGACCATGAATGCTTTGTAACTGAATATACAGATACAGTATTCTATTACTTTTGCAGGTTGTAGTTGCATGGTCAGACATAAAAT
The DNA here is from genome assembly GCA_011038615.1 of Limnodynastes dumerilii. Lineage (NCBI taxonomy): Eukaryota > Metazoa > Chordata > Amphibia > Anura > Limnodynastidae > Limnodynastes > Limnodynastes dumerilii. The sequence goes on along the minus strand of WWET01001419.1, from coordinate 97,985 downwards.
TGATGGCTACTAAAGAAATTTCACATCTGTGACATCTGGATTTTTAAAATCCATGACATATCCGCAGATCCCTACAGCTCCCACTTTTACCAATAATCATTCCACAAGCAATGACGACAGGTGAAAAGCCTGGTGATTCATATGAACACAAACCCCTCCTTTCAGTATGGATTTTAGCCTTGTGATATATCATCATTTAGAATAAAATCGATCAGCAAAAAGCTTCTTCAAAATATGCTTTGGATCCATATGATCTATTTATAGTATATTTTTACTGAAATATATTCTTATACTTAGTACATTAAAGAGACTAGCGAAGCTAGAGACAAACTCAGCTGCTTAGCCAATTAGGAATATATAACAGGAAAAAAAAGAATGTGTGTGACCCAAGGTAGCCTAATATGGGACAAGTCAGATGTCTCCACCCCACCCTTATAGCCAGATCTTGATAAATTGTGATTTGTGGTGGCTTGCATATGAAAAGTGTGTGTTTTTATAACTGAACTCATCTTAAAATATCAGCTTTTGCATTATGTGCTTTGGGCCTGATCCAGAGGTACGCCGATGCGCTGTGCTTACTAAAGCACAGCGTATCGGCGT
>WWET01001419.1:71321-86356 GCA_011038615.1 Limnodynastes dumerilii | reverse complement strand
TTGTAGAACTACAAGCACCAGCATGCCCATGGATGCGACCGTTGCACAGGTGCCTAGGTTAAAAAAAAATACCTTCTCAACGTCGCAAGTCACCTCCTGCTAGCAGGAAGTACTCGGCGCTAATGACAGGTTATTAGCCAGTGTCTGAAATATCGTGAGAACGATATTCACTGGCCTGGCCAATAACCTGTCATTAGCGCCGGGCATTTCCTGCTAACAGGAAGTGATTGGCGATGTTCCCAAAAAGTTTTTTTTTTACCAAGGCACTTGCGCAGTGGCCCCTGGAGTTCTACAATATCGTTCTCACGATATTTCAGACACTGGCCAATAACCTGTCATTAGCGCCGGGCATTTCCTGCTAACAGGAAGTGATTGGCGATGTTCCCAAAAAGTTTTTTTTTTACCAAGGCACTTGCGCAGTGGCCCCTGGCTGGCAGTTCTACAAGCTGGTAGTTCTACAAGCATCAGCATACCCTGTTGGGGCACAAAACAGGGCAGCGTTAAAAATCTGCACCTCTCATAGGGGCAAATTTTTTATTAACTCTATCGGTAAAAAAATGGTGTATTTTTAACACTGCAAAATAATTGAATAGCAAAAAAAAATAGCGCCCGTTATTTTGTAAAAAATAGCGTTTAAAATACGCCAGCTAACGCTTTTAACTCAATTGAATCGGGCCCAGTAAGTAAAAAAAAACAGGCATGTTTATTTCATCTTGATTTTTTCAATCTATTAATTTAAAAAAGATTTCAATTGTAACATCCATGAAAATAACATTAACTGCAACATTTCTTGCATCATTACAACATAAAATCATATTCTTCTAAAAAAAAACATAGGGCCTGATTCAGACTTAAGAAAGCTCTTAAAATAAGAACTTAAAGTCACTCCTGGCAAAACCATGTTGTTTTCAGGGGGAGTCAAGTTAATTGTATACTTTGCATGCAGGGATATATCTCTGAATTGCTTACTGCACACAGATACTGACCAGCTTTACAATTACACTGTTATTTATACTTGGGATAGGAAACATCACCTCTCAACACTAGTACTGTTTGCAAAAGATGAAATATGACTCCCCTGCAATTAACATGGTTTAGCCCAGGAGTGACTTTAAGTTCTTATTTTAAGAACTTTCTTAAGTCTGAATCAGGCCCATACTGATTAAAACAATTATTAATATTAAAAGAAAACAAAAAAACAGAGCCACCACGATCAAGCCACTGTAAGAAGGGACCAGCAGTCCTGTGACCTAAGGGAAAAAGTAGTATTAAATCCCAAAATTGGGCAATGTTAGGATATGACCACCAAATATGGATGAAAGATCCTGTGTCTCGACCATATCTCCAACATAGTGGTGAGGATTGTGGGAATATGCGATGAAGCTTTTCAGGAACTAACTACCTTCTAGAAATTATTTAATCTTTATTCTAATCTCTATATACAAAATATAAGCATGTTGTAATGTCAGTTCTAATGGTAGGCCAACAATAATAAACCAAACCTTATCTCTACATGTCTTAATTGAATATCATAAAATGCATATTTTATTGTACAGGTTTTTAATGTTTGGAGAGGAAGCCAACAGTGATTCAAATGCACTTGGTTCAGGTGCTTATATACCTTTAGAAGACATATCTGTCAGGACCGGCTGGTCCAGGTGGCAGTGGGTCATGTGAAATCTACTGCTGGTGCTGAAAGAGCAGTTTACTGAAATGCATTTATAATAATAAACCACAGGCCTAGATGGATGTATTTTGTTAACTGCAGCTGCTTTATTACTAGAGAGCAGGAGGTAATTATGCCATTTACCTATAAATATAATTGAGCAACTTCCATCCTGTGTTTTCACCAAGAAGTTATTAAGATATCTAGACGTAATTTGATCAACGTAATCATTGATCCTTATGTACAATACATGATGTTGTTATTTAAGTTAACTTGTTTTGTTTCAGGAGCTGGTAGACGTCAGTACCCTGCATGATGGACAAAATTGAAGTCTGCAGTGTTATGAAGTTCCTCCATTTGAAGAGTAACAGTGTGTGTCAAATCCATGATGAAATTGTGCAGTCTCTGCTCTTGTACTGTAATGTGTCTTTAGCATTTAAAGTACTACAAGTCCGTGGGTGATATCTATGACAGCGGCAGGTAACAAAGACTAAATGTGTAGCCCCAAATGCACATAAATAAATGAATAAACAGTAACAAAGTTAGCAAAGTAACTTCCCGCTTTGCTGCGCTCATCAAACAGATAAAATCAATCACATAGTAAATAGTAGTCCTTTAGTGTAATTGTAAAGCCACTCTGTGCTAACTCTGTATTTTATGTACACATTTTACTCCTGTAGAATGGAAACTTTATGCGTGTATTATTGATGCAAATCTAGAGGTACATAAATGCACTTTTTCATGTGAGTCTTTTCCTGTCCATGTTTGGGCAAAACAGGGTCCAAATTAGAATGGATAGGATGGAATTTATTTGTTTTATATATTTTAAATGTTAAACTGCAATTTTCTTTAAAATTCATAAGACATTTATTGTTAATTGTTATTCCTTTAAAAAACATTACTAGATATTTTTAATTTTTCACAACTTTTGAATTTATTTAAATGGTCTGTTTATTTCAATAAAGTTTCCAGTGTGTGGAAAACATGTGGATATCCTATTAAGACCAACTGAACTATTCTCAATAGCTGTCAGAAAAGGACATTCTGAGGGTTTTTGTGTGATCTTAAAATAGCGAGAGAGAAGTACACTCTGATAGTACACCTGTACTGTACATTGTAATACTAAGTCCCGACAAATGTGAGCACAGATTGCAAAATTGGAAAAGATATGACCTGACTGCACGGAAAAGACAATGTCAATGTCAATGTCAGAAGTCTGTTTCTGTCTTATATTTTTAGGTAAAAATTAGGTAAGTCAGTGTTTAATACAATAAAATGTCGCTGTAAAACGCGACATAATGGAGAGTAGTTCCTACATGGGTCCCAATCTTAACCATAATGAGGTTGTCACTATTCAGGGTGGACAAGAACTGTCTTAGTACTTGATAGATCAGGGCTGGTTATCTCCGGAAAAGGACAACATGCTGTTTTATGCAGACCCTTACCCCTATAGAAGCACAAGTCTCTCACTTACTGGGCCAGATCCAGACCTGCGAATGTCAGGCCACTTATGCACGTAAAGTACCCTCCCTTACACTAGTGTTACAAAATTCATACGGAACTTAGTTTCATAAGAGCCCATTTGCGTACACGATTGACGATCCGCATGATGGACTTAAGGCAGGCTTATTCCCGCATGAGAGAGGGGAATGACAGGGGGCGTGCACTCCCCTCTCTCTGTTGGATGGACAGACCCCGCACGTATGGAAAGCGTGCAGGGGTCTGGATCCAGTCCATTGTTATTATAAAAGTAGCCAAGTCAGTCTGCCACAGGGAATGGTTTTACCACAGCCTTTTCTATTCCCTCATTCATTTCTACAGGGGTTCCAGCCTGTTCTACATACAGAAACACCAATAGAATATATGGCGCAATTAGTTTTTTGTTTTTTGTTTTTTATTCTCATAGCACTAGTAATAAATCTTATGAGCTGAAAGCCAGTAACAATTTTTCAGTGGTTAGCAATTTACTTAACCAATTGTTTAAAGATCTTCCCATTTTTATATTTAACAACAGAAAACTTGGTTATTGTAGTGAATTTGCTATTGCAGTTTAGAAAATTAATTATTTATTAGATTGCCGCATTTGATAAGCAGCAAACTGTAAATAATTAAACAAATGGTTATTGTGAACTGTGTAATAGTTAAATACAGTGTTTGAATCCTACATAATTCCTAAACTTTGGTTACACGCTTGTACGATTCTGTATGTTATTTACGGACAATACTAAAGAATGCTTAAAATGTTTATATGTACAGTACTACCAAGGCAATTCCTGTTATAGGGTACAAAGTGTGATAAAGAGGTTACAGCGCTGGAAATCTCATAGGGATGGGAGTGCCAGTATATAGATCAGATATATATTGTATGGAATATTTAAAATGTATTAAACCATATTAAAACATATTAAAACATCCAGGGGACCCGTCAGCAGGACCACACGTGCATACCGTTCCCGGGTATTACATCGCAGCGGCAGCCATCGGTGGTCGGGCTTTCCAGCTTTCCCTGGTAGGACGTTTGAAGCTCCTTTTTAAACAAAGTTTTTCATTGTATGGAACAAAAAAATTATATTTATTAAAACATCCAGGGGACCCGTCAGCAGGACCACACGTGCATACCGTTCCCGGGTATTACATCGCAGCGGCAGCCATCGGTGGTCGGGCTTTCCAGCTTTCCCTGGTAGGACGTTTGAAGCTCCTTTTTAAACAAAGTTTTTCATTGTATGGAACTAATAAATTTTTTTTCTGATTCTTTTACATGCGTGCAATCATTGGAAAAAGTCTGTTTAAAAGCATCACCCAAATGGAAGGAGCCTATGGACTGCTTTAATATGTTTTAATATATTTTAAAATATTCTTTACGTTTTTAATACAATATATATCTGATCTATATACTGGCACTCCTATCCCTATGAGATTTCTTTATCACACTTTGTACCCTATATTTCACTATGTATATGCAAATTCCAAAATCCCAAAGAAGCATAAATCCGAAAAAAAATTTGTACCCAAGCATTTCGGAGAAGGGATACTCCTGTATAAGCCCGTACTGTGCATTCAGTTTACAGAATTAGTATTTTTACTTTCTGAAATTGTGTACGTTTCATATGAAATTGCGCTGTGGGAACTTTTTGCTGACAGGTCTATGGAAGTATTTTAATAAGATCTGTAAACGCTTTTCTACTACTGATGTGCATGTCTTTTCCAAATACTAACCAGGGATTTTGGAATATCAAAAGTCCTCGAAAAATCCTTTAACTACATTTTACTCCTGAAGGAATGCAGTAAACAAGCAATTATGCTCAATTTGGGGATTCTGCTAAAAGGTAAAGTCCTATTTATATAGTGTGACCAGCAAAGCATATTCTAGTTTATTTTTCTAATATCGTTTGAATACTTTTGTGATCATGCATATCATTCAGCCTATTCCTAACCATTGTAAATAAACCAAAAAAAAAAGCCTACTGTAAACTCTTTTCTTAATGCAGTTTATGATATAGACCATTAATTTTCCATGTAGTCAGCAAAATGCTAACTCCCTTTTAATTTATTTACGTTAGAGAGATCATAAAAGTTAGCGAGGTTGTTTTCATCAATAGTCACCGTTTGATCTTTCATGAGTAACCCTTCTTTAAGTACAGCAATGGGCCCAGAACATGGCATTTTTATGCTGAGAGATTTATCTCGTACTTAATTGACAGTTACATTTCAAATGCGGCCAACAATGACATAAATCAGAAGGCTTTAAAAGGCCTCTCAGGTTAAATTCTCTAAGAGGGGAAAAAAAAAACCTTAGGTGGTCACATAATTCAAGGTTTTATGTTAAGTTTATTTTAATGAACTTTTACACCACTGTGGTCTCTGGAACACGTTACCAAACATTTTGTCCTACAAGACAAATTAGCTAAAACAAGCAATAAAACATGACACTAAACATAATTGAACGTTAAAAGTTTTTCCTGGAGCTAAAGGTCAGAAAGGTATGACCTGGGTTGTTGGTTTTCTTTCAACATTTTCTTCTTATTTTGTGAATTGCTATAGTTTAGAATGTTTTATATATTTCTGAAAAAAAGTTACTTTCCCCCCCTTCCCCCCCCCAATAATTGTACTTTGTACTGTTTGGTTTGTTTTATTTTTCTGTAACTCTGAATAAAAAAAGACAACGATCTAAAACTGATTATTAAATGTATTTCCAAATAGGTGGACATAAAATTGTAGCAATACTTCTGGTGATCAAAGGAAAAGATATTCCAATTTTTTGTTATAACTTTTTCATTGTCAGTAAAATTCCAAATACAATTCAAAATAAACCATATGCAATATGAATCATATCATATGCAGTACTTACTATGTCCTGCAAGCAGGACATCCCCGGCGCTAATGACAGGTTGGCTGGCATTGGGTTATATATATACCCTCTGCCAGCGTGGGAATTGACCAAAGTCTCACGATGGAAATTGTGATTTCCCATGCAGCACTTTTTCACAAGTCGGATGTGCCTTGCACATCCGCATACTACTCTGAACAGCACCTTACGTGCTATTCAGAGTGTGCTATAGGATGCACGGAAGTGCATCCTTGAATAGCACGTATTCAAATGAGCATGTGCGATTCCGCATCGCACATGCTCGTAACTCTGAATCCGGTGCACAGAAACACCAATAGAATGAATGGCGCATTTAGTTTTTTTTTTTGTTGTTTTTTATTCTCATGGCACTAGTAATAAATCTTATGAGCTGAAAGCCAGTAACAATTTTTCAGTGGTTAGCAATTTACTTAATCAATTGTTTATAGATCTTCCCATTTTTATATTTAACAACAGAAAACTTGGTTACTGTAGTGAATTTGCAAGCATGACTTTGGTGTGAGTTTAGAAAATTAATTATTTATTGGATTGCCGTATTTGATAAGCAGCAAACCAAACTGTAAATAATTAAACAAATGGTTATTGTGAACTGTGTAATAGTTAAATATAGCGTTTGAATCCTACATAATTCCTAAACTTTGGTTACACGCTTGTACAATTCTGTATGTTATTTACGGACAATACTAAAGAATGCTTAAAATGTTTTTATGTACAGTACTACCAAGGCAATTTCTGTTATGTTTTGAAGCCACATATTTGTACTTTAAAGTATTGTTCACTTTCTACATGCTATGAAAGCATCTGTTGTGTTTCTTTGTTCTATATGTTAAATGAGGTAAGAAAAAGTTTTGGTTTTAGGTAATCTAACCTTTGTTGAAGCTCTAATTCTAAAATAAAGACATGATTAGTGTACATTGAACCACCATTATTTCCATTTATTCACTCTTGTTGGGGTCAATGCCTTTACCAACCTGTTTGCTTTGTCTTTTAAATCCAAAATACTAAGATGTTGCTGTTGTGTTCCTGAGGCATGTAATGTTCCATTAGCTATGTACATTGTGCATTATACAATGTGGAAGTCTTTTTCTAATCAACCCTCAACACAACTCTAATTATGTTAATTGGAGACGAATTAGAGCTAAATACAGATTTCTACAAAGTAAATTACGGTGTAATCTTGCGTGGCTGCTAGTTATAAGAATGTCTGCCTTTATTTAAGTATGCATTCTTCTGTGATCACAGTTAATTCAACAAAGGTAATGAGATTAGATCATTGCAATTAGAGTTTATTAAAGGTTGAACTTGATGAACCTAATCACTTTTTATCTTTATATCTTACAATGTATGTAACTATATGTATTTGGCTATAATTTTCTTTCTTTTAAACAAGTATTTCATATTTCTGCTGTTCTCCAAGTTTTAAATAAGTATAAATGATTACACAATGCAGAACACCCAGTTTTAAAAAAGATAATATTCCACTATCTCTTAGCAATTTGCAAAACAGAACTTAATAAATTTGATGGAGTTATAGGTAACAAAACACACTTTGGGCTAGATTTACTAAGCTGTGGGAAAGGAAAAGTGGAGATGCTGCCCATAGCAACCAATCAGATTTAAGAACTTAGTTTTCTATTACATACCTGCAAATGTCAGCTAGAATCTGATTGGTTGATATAGACAACATCTCCACTTTTCCTTTCCCTCAGCTTAAGAAATCTGGCTCTCTGAGTTTGAGGAAGCCATAGCTTTTACTGAAATAAGGCTTTGCCAACTCTCAGGTCATCTATTCTCATAAAGCTGGGTAAGCACTTATGCAATACCTGTTTAATCCAACTTCCGCCCATCCAGTTGGTAAGACATTGAGCAAATAATGGAAGTTTGAGTAAGGTGAGGAAATCCTTTGAGCAGACCATTTCAGCAGATGCAGGCCGGAGGTCTGCTGTAACATGGATGTATCATGTGTATCATGGATTGGGTGTTGTATCTGCGTCCCTGGTCTGCTGTTGGATTGTGTGAACAGTCTGTTCTGGAGTTGTATCTGAATAGGATTGAACAAGTGTGTACCCAGCTTAAGTCTCATCTAGGCCGATTATTGACTGATCATGCGAATGTTTGATCATAACCCTGATTATTATATAGTGAATAGCATGGACTGATTTGTTGGAACACTAACAAAATAGACCATTAACACTTCCACCAGATAATGGGATCATTCAGGAATTCATTCAGGGCGCAGTAGGGACCCTTAACTAACAGCCAAAGTACAATGTACTACAAGCCAAAGCAGGGGTGTCAACAGAGCCCTGTGGAATGTGCTTTTAATGACAACTTTTCAGCTAAAAAGGTGGGGAAGTGGGGGGAGGAGGTGAAACCAGGCACTGGCCCTGCTTAAGAGGACAAAATAAAAGTTGGGACAATATATTTCTGCTTTTGATGCTTCTTGTTTTCTGGAAATGACATTAGGATATATGAAGTGAGATAATAATACCTGGAGACTGGTGTTGGATGATTCTATTCAAGTCTAAGGAAGAAGCTCTTGAATGTGTTTTCTGTGGTCTTGGAGGTGGTGTAGGAGGTTCTTCAACTTTCTTCATTGTTTCTTTAACAGATGTACTTGAGTATGATCTAAGTAAAACAATAATAAAGTAATATCAATCAGACTGTTAAATCCTATGTACTAAAATCATAAAAATATTCTGAAAGGGATACACTATTTTGGTTTACAATGCTGCAGCCAATGCATCAATATGGAGTTTTATACAGTATGACATCCAGGGCCGCCACCAGATATCCTTCCCTGCGCATTGGCCTGCTGTTGTACAGCCTGCTACATTTCTCCAGCAGCAAGTAGGATACCGCTGATACCTAAGAGATAAGGTGAGTATCGGCGGACCCCTTCTTTCTCCGGTCGCAGGACAAAAGTCCCAGCTGTCCCCCCAATGGTGACCCTAATGATAATCTGTCAAAAATCATTTACTATAGAGCATAAAATTTTATTGTTCTGAAACCTTTTATTAAGGTATTTTTTATGTAATGAGGGCGGCGTTATTGTACTAACGCCGCCGTCCCAGCGTATTTACAGTCCCTTACGTCGGCTGAAGTTAGGGTAGGCTTCAGCCGGCGTAAGGGAGTGTAAATACTATAGGGCAGGGGGAGTGTCAGGGGGAGTCCCACGATGTAACGCTGAGCATTAGAAAGCTCAGCGCTACATCGTAGGTCTGGATCAGGACCATTGACCTAAAATTGGTACACTAATGGGCATAGCCATAACAGATGCCAAAAAGACCCTGGATAGAGCTCACACTTCGGACAGTTTTCATTTAGACGCCTACCTAGAAGGTACAATCGTTGGGGGGTTAGGCATATTCTGTGAATTATATAAAAGTGTATCTGCTGGAATCTTATGGAGGATGTAGCAAGTTTGGTTGAACCCAACAACTCATCCTACTACTCGTCATCTAAGACTCCTACTTCCTCTACCCACTTTGCTCTCAACCCAGTCAAATCCCCTGACTGGGAAGCACGCAAAGCAGAATGTAGGACAGATATCGCCCCTTTAGATGATAAGTCATTCACCAGAGTCTTAACAGGTGAGAAAATGATGGGTGGCGGGCTAGGATGGAATTGGGAATTCAGAGCATGGCAGAGCTTTAGATATCTATAAAAATGAGTACGAGGTATATGGTACTCCTCTTGCAATTTAATAAACAATTTGAGTTCCTCCCCCATATCTATGTTACCCAATGCCATATTTCCATGATCCCTCCACATACTTCTTCCCTCAGGGGAAAGCAGCTGAGCAAATTGTTGATTATTCCACAATGGTGTATCTGGGTCTAACCCTTTCCCTCCCAAATATTTGTGGGCCAAATTCCAGACCCATCTAGCCTGCCTCAAAAGCGGAGCCCCATTCCCCAGCGTATTTCTTGCCATCAGGTTTTGCATCGAGGACCAGTTAGTGCCACCACACTTCTTAAGAAAGAAAGCTGTAGTAGAGTCAACTTCCTCCCTAGTCCATCCAAGTAGCTGTGTTAATTGAGCCGCCAGGTAATAATATCTAAAATTCAGAAGCACTAGTCCCGCTTCTTCCTTGCTCCTTTGTAAAGTTTTTAAACGTACTCTTGCCCTACCTCCTGCCCACACTAAGGAGGAAATATATCCGTGAATAGATTGAAACAGTTGATTAGGAAGATATAAGGGGAAATGTTGTAATGGCTATAAATATTTAGGTAGGATAATCATTTTGGTTAGATTTACTCTTCCTGTCATGGTTAGAGGCAGTTCTTGCCATATTTTAGTTTTGCTCTTTATGTATGCAGTAATGGGATCGATATTGAGACTCACATACTGCGAAGCAGCAGCTGTGATCCAAATACCGAGGTATTTCAATTTTGTGGCCAAATCAGTGAGTGGGACAGTGTGGAACAGCTGGGATCACACCATTTAGTGGAAATAGATTGGACTTGTTCCAGTTAATTGTTTAGCCTGGCAAATCGTCCAAACTCCTCCACCACAAGGAGAAGTCTGGATAGGGAACTGTTTGCATCTGCCAGGAAGAGGAGCATGTCGTCAGCATAGAGGGTGATTTTGTCCAGTGTTTCATCCATGGGAAGACCCTGGATGTCCTCTGACTCATGAACAAGGCACGCCAGAGGCTCGATCGCCAAAGTGAATAATGTTGGTGAAAGAGGGCACCCCTGCCGTGTCCCCCACCCCAACGTAAAAGGTGAGCTGGTATGACCATTAACACATATTCATGCACTGGGGTTTGAGGATAGAATTTTAATTCTCATTTAATAAAATTATTCCCCAGATTGAAGCGACGGAGAATCTCCCACAGGTAGGGCCACTCCACTGAATCAAAAACCTTGGCTGCGTCCAAGGACGCGACCACTGCCTCGTTCCCCTCCCCCCTTTCCGCCAGCTGCAGGCGCATAAACAAACGTCTAAGATTGGTTGCTGTGGTACAACCTGGCATAAAGCCAGTTTGATCCGGGTGTATAATTTTTGAAATTACAGCATTAAGTCTGGTGGGTAATATTTTAGCAAGGATCTTAACATCCATTGAAAGCAGCAATATTGGCCTATATGATTCAGGGAAGAGGGGGTCATTTCCCAGGTTTAGCAATCAAGTTAATGATTGCTTCTGACATAGATTCGGGTAGGCTCGCCCCCTCCATGATCAGACTGAACAGTTCCAACAGTTTGGGGGTAAAAAAAGGATTGGTATGTTTTGTATACTTCTCCCGGGATCCCGTCACTCCCTGGGGCCTTATGATTGGGAATTCACCCAATAGCTGTCTCTATCTCCAGCTCACTGATTTGGGTATTCAAAAAATAATTGGGCCTCTGAATCTAATTGTGGAAGATTTATCCCGCCAATATACGCAGATAGTTGGATGGGAGTGTATTTAGCTTGTGATTGATAAATTGAACTAAAAAAAGGAGAGGAAAACTTCCACTATCCGACTCCCTTCATAGTGGATGGTGTTGGTATGGTCAGCAATTACTACTATAGTCCTTGCTGCCTCTTCATCTATAGCTAGCTTGGCTAAATAACTACCACAGGTGTCTGCATTTATGTATTGATTATGTTTTGAGAACAGCAATTTGCATTTGGCTTTATCAGTTAAAAATTTTGTCCAGGCAGATTGGGCCCTCAATAGTGCTATCCGGTCTGAAAGTGAGCGTGAGGAAAGATATGCCAACTTTAGGTCCCGACAGTTCCCTCTGTGTCCGCCTGCGCTCCTGTTTGATCTGTATTATGGGCCGTATGCAATCTACGTTGAAAGAAGTAACATAGTTTACGTTACAAAATTACTGCATATGAGGCATTAGCACTTTTCTGAAAACTCCAGCTCTGCATACGCCCATATATGTTTAATAAAGTACCCCCTCATGTATGCTTTAATCACATCCCAGGTTATATTTGGGGCAGTTGTGATGAGATTATCTCTAAAGTAGCCGTCCCATATTGAAGTGTTGTTTGTCTCTGGTTCCATTAATGAGAGCCAAAAAGGGTTCAATTTTACCCCGACATTATACATGATGTCAAGAGTAAGTATTAAAGGAAAGTAATCGGAAATCCCTCTAGGCAGATATTGGACTGATATCACCATGTGCAACAGGCAGGGCGAAAGCAGGGCAAGGTCTATTCTAGAGAAGTCATGTGAGGTGGAAAAGCTTATCAGGGTTAAGGATTTGCCAGAATCTCTGAGACCTAGTCCCTCCACCAATTTAGCAAATGATGAAGAGGTTTGGCACGTGGGGGTGGTTCACCTCTCTCCATCTGTCTAGACTGGGATTAATGACAGCATTGAAGTAATCTTGTTTAAGCAATACATTTAGTGCCACAGGTTCTGAAGGCCATCAGTTCATCATTGTACTTTTGGTTGAAACAGGTCTGGATTAACAATAGGGCTGACTACAGTCCCAGGTCTCCTTTTGAAAATAAGCCCATTAAGAAATCCAGACCAGATGGCACCTATAAAAGTATATTGTACTATCCCCATTAATATCACAATATGGCCCAGAAATGCCAAACATTTGTCCACATCACTAGGTTATATATATATATGCTCCATATGAAGTGACAGGTAAGCAGCTCCACCATGCCCTGATGCGGTCTTGATGACGAAACGCATCGGGTTGAAGCTTGCTGTCCTTTATGTATCTTGCACATGGCACACTCTTAGCAACATTGGCCCAGAACAACGCTTGTGTGCGTATTTACGCCTGGCGGACACATAAAATAGTTTTTGCATGTACTGCGCATGCGCACGACAGAGAATACGCTACGTTACGGAACGGAACTCAGTGCGTATGGGTCATTCACGTATTGTGTAAATTCGTACGTGTGGGCGTGCCAATTTTACACATGGAAAAACTACGTCTAATATACGCAATGTAGGCGGGGGTTTTCTATTAAAGTGTACAGTATGGGCGTGCTTAGCTGCGCAAGTCCGTGTTGCCCATCCGTACGTGTGCGGATGACAGCGGTTACGCGGCCAAAAGTTAAGGTAGGGTTTGGAAAGCAGAACTCGGACAAAATATGTACATTCAAGGGGTGTGCCAAGGGGAGTGTATAGAAGGTACGCACACGTAAATATTCTAAGCTAGTAAACGGATTGCAAGCGGAGTTCTGCATCTACCCCATTGTCTGTACCAGTAAAAAAAAAGGAGGGGGGGGTAAGCATACTGCACAGCATTCCAAGAACTGCTGTCTCAAACAATGTTTTAAAAAATATACAAATTGATGCTATTGATACACGGGTGCAAGCATGCGGCATAGAGACATATAATTACCAATCCCTATGTGCTATCCAGGGAGAGCACAATAAGCACTTTCATCCAATGAGAAAATTAAAAAAAAAATTGAAAGTGGTAATAACGCACTTTCAAATAATTTTTCAATTTTCTCACTGGATGTAAGTCCTGTCTTCTACTCTATGCCGTGTAGTCTTTTCTTTTTTGTGGTAATTTTTCCACTTAACCAGTATTTCAATTGGTATAATTACAATATATATAATTCGGTTTATATTTTCGCTAGCTTTTTAATAATCTTTTGACCTTAATTAATAATTTTATTAGACTAATTAAAAGTTATATTTTAAATTGCTTTTGGTGTGCATCATAGATGCAGCTCTTTTTTCTTTTTTCTTTATTGTGCTCTCCCTGGATAGCACTTAGGGATTGGTAATTAATTGTCTGTACCAGAGTTTACCAAACTCACCATCCACCTTACTCCAGGAAGTTGGGGTTTAATGAGATCGGAACCAGATAAAGCTACTGCACTATTGTTGTCATGCTCTGCTTTTAAGATTTGTTCTTGAAAGATTTGTACGCTTAATATTAGAGGCTCCGGGGGTTTTAATATTGTTTTAATAAAGGAATATTGCACTATGAAGCGCCCCCTCTTTTTTTTGTTTTAACTTTCTACCAGTTGCCAGGAACAAGAACCGGACATTCATGCCATTTTGTGATGTCTATTGGGACCTCTAAATTTCAATCCCCCCTAACCCCCTTTGAGAGCCTCTGCATGGCACAGCAACGACCCAGACACACAATATCAAGTATATATAGTTTGATCCTGGAAGCCCTACCAGGCTTTATTGCGTTATGGGAAAGGGATCTGGGGACACCTAGAGAGGAGAGCACGTGGACCAAGATATTTAAATTCTCCAAGGCATTCTGTATCAATATTATGACTCAAGAAACCTCATATAAACTGCTATCTCGGTGGTACCGATGCCCTGATCTCCTTCATAAACTCTTCCCATCTTATTCCAACCTATGTTGGTGTTGTAAACAAGCTGTAGGGGACCCCTTACATATCTGGTGGCTTTGCCCACAGATCAAACCATACAGGAATGCGATAAAATCAATATCAGAGAAAATCATGGGAGAGGAAGTTCTAGATGGACCGTTGTTTTGGGTTTTTTTCCACATATAAATAGTCGCTGTTTCGACACCTAATAATGCAACTAAGTCACTTATCCCCTGACACTGGAAATCTGCCCATTCTCCAATCATCTCAGAATGGATCTCAAAGGTCGACAGTAATTTGGAAATGGATGACTTGCTGTCCATACCAGGGGTGGGGTACGAATGCTACCGCAACACATGGTTCCGGTGGCTCAAATTTCGATCCACAGACCGATATGCTGCTCTTTCACGACAGCGATAACTTTCTTTGCCCCACATCTCCCCCTTAAGGAATTTAATTTTCTCCCTCTATCCTTACAGTTGTGATGTAAATGCTTAACATGATACCCAAGGCCTACCAGTTATCCGCTCAAAATGTATGTGTCCTGTGCTATCACTAGTGCAGATCTTACTGATAGCTCCTAGTAGCATTTGTGCATTCTTGAAACATTCTTCCTCCACCCTTATTCCCACTTCCTTCCTTCCTTCCCCTTTCCCAAATTATATATATATATATATATATATATATATATATATATATATATATATACATAAAACACAGAAAAATATATCTCT
>WWET01001419.1:27171-53767 GCA_011038615.1 Limnodynastes dumerilii | reverse complement strand
TGTATAAAGAGGGATATGAAGGGATGGTAAATAAAAAAAGTAGTAATCTGACCCTCTCAGGCCTCTTTTAGTTCAAATATATTCCGTAAATATTCACATAATATAAGAACAGGCTACAAGGATAGCTCTAAGAAATAATATTGCTAAACACAAGAACCACTACACATAGAATTAATAATAAAGAGAGAGTATTATGAAATGAGACTACCCCAAATACAACACTAGAATTGGCAAATACATTCTCACAATTCACTGCTGTTGATCTGTAGCGATGAGACCACCTCTTGGTAACTGGTCCCGATAATGTCTTTTACCAATCCACCCCCTCCCAAGCATAAGAGACTAGAGCCAAGATCTGCCCCCTCCCCCTATAGATAACATTTATGACTGCTGACTGTTTTATTATTTACTGCTAAAATAGTAATGATATGCCCTCTAGCTTTAAATGTATCTGGTAACAAGTATTGAGAGATTAAGAGGTTAACCTTAACATACAAATGTCAGTGTATTACTATTTGCCTCCCATGAGCACCCAAAGATGAAGTTTAATTAATGAACTTGTTCTGCAGCATGAAATGCATTGTTCATTTCTATGCATTCCCAGCTTCTTCCATCTTGACAAGCTGTTTCACATCATTGCGTGTAATCTTTGAATTTGGCTGCAGATTGTGCTGACATTTACAAAAGTTCTAACAAAACCAACAGTGTGTATCGGGGAATATCTATATTTTGCATTGGCTTTATGGCTATATAGTCATAAGAGGTCACAAGAAATTTTCATAATCCCTTGCACTAGCTGTGCACTTGAATGCTATAAAAACAAACCAAGATTGCTCATTAAAAAAAAGTGTGTTCATGTTCAAAAAGGAAAATTGCTTTTCACTAATAATTATTTGTTATCCTCCATTTTAGCGGTTGGTGGAAGTGGCTGCATGTTTAACTAAAGACCCATAACTTTGCCACCTTTAACACTTTCCTCTCCCCACCTTGCCTTCTATCCCATCCTTTATCTCCTCTTCCAACTTTGCCTCTTACTTCTCATCCAAAATTATCTCTATCAGAAATGACATCTCCTCCACTCTGCTTCCCCCATCAACTCTCCACCCCCCCTCACCTGCCACCCAACCACCATGAGTTTTCTTCTTTCCATCCTGCAACAAGCAACGAAATTCACTCCCTGATAATATCATCAACCACCCTCAACCTGTCCTGTGGACCCCATTCCCTCACACCTTCTCAAACACCTCTCTCCCACTGCCTGCTCCCAGCTAGCCCACCTTTCAACCTTCCTCTTTTAAGCATAGCCTTGTCTCTCCCATTCTCAAAAAACCTAATCTATTCATCCTCCCCTCCTCCAGCTACCAACCTATATCCCTTCTCCCTTTCGTCTCCAAACTCCTTGAGCACTTAGTCGACCAACGTCTCATCAGCTACCTCACTGACAACTCTCTCCTGGACCCCCTCCAATCTGGTTTCCGGCCCCTCCGTTCCCTTACCAAAGTGACCAATGATCTGTGATCTGCCAAATCCAAGGGCCACTACTCCATCCTCATCCTTCTTCATCTGTCGGCTACTTTTAACACAGTTGACCATCCTCTTCTGCTTCAAACCTTCTGCTCTTTTGGGCTCACTAACACTGCTCTCTCCTGGTTTTTCTCCTATATCTCTGACTGTACCTTCTCTGTTTCCACCCCTAGCTCAGCTTCCCCTTCCTCTCCGCTTCCTGTTGGTTTCCCCCAGGGTTCTGTCCTTGGCCCACTTCTCTTCTCCTTCTACACCTCCTTGCTGGGTAACCTCATGATCATCTTTGGTTTCAACTACCACCGCTGAAGACACCCAAATTTACCTCTCCTCCCCTGACCTCAACCCCTCTCTTCTGTCTAAGATTTCTGAGTGCTTTGCGTTCCTATCCACATGGATTGCCAAACACTTCCTCAAGCTGAATATAGACAAAATGGAAATCGTTGTTTTTCCTCCCCCTAGGATTCCCCCCCTCCATCACATAACCATTGGTGAAACCTCTGTCTTCTCCTCCCCTCAAGTATGCTGCCTAGCTGTCATTCTTGACTCCTCATTTTTCTTTATAACTCACATCCGTGCCCTCTCTCATTCTTGCCGTTTCCACATACGCAACATTGCACGCATTAGTTTCCTTCCTCATCCACTGTCTAGCCATATCACATCTCAACTATTGTAACCTCCTCCTCGTTGGTCTCCCGCTTACCCGTCTTGCCCCCCTTCAATCTACACTCAATGCTGCTTCCAGGTTTATCTTCCCCTCACGCCGCTCTACCTCAGCCTCTCCTTTATGTAAAATCCTCTACTGGCTTCAGGCCTCTCTTTAAACTCCTTACCATCAACTTTAAAGCCATCTCCTCATCCACTGCTCCCTAACTCTCGTCCCTCATCATCATGCACACTCCTTCCCGCCCTCTCCGTTCTGCTAACCACCGCTGTCTGACCTCCCTGCTGATCACCACATCTCAAGCCTGTGTCCAGGACTTCTCCCATGCTGCACCTCTGGACTGGAATGACCTCCCTTCTTCAGTCAGACTCTCCCCCACATTGCAGGTCTTCAAGCACTCAAAACGCACCTGTTTAGGCTAGCCTACCCTTCCTGAACTTAACATCCTCACTACATCCTACCTTCTTCTTTTCCCCCCTCTCCTCTGCTCACACCAGCAGTTCACTTCCTTCCCCCTCCTTATGTCTTCTATAAGTTCATCCCTCCTACTTAATGTGTTAGCTCATGTGAGCAGGGTCCTCAATCCTAGTGTTGTTACCTCCTCTACCACTTTCCCCCTCACTTTGTACCCTCTTGTCCTCTTCTGCTATCCTTTTACCCCTCCCCAACTGGTGGCTCCCTCTCAACCTTTCACTGTGCTCTATCCCCCTCTCTTTGATCTACTAGGCTTGACACCTCGCATATTGCCTTGATGTCTGTGCTTGCTTCACTTTATTGTATTTTTGTAATATTTTTATATTTAAATTGTATTTTATTATGTACTGTGCTGTCCATCCCTACCCTGTATGTCTGCACTGTATTTTTTACGGCACCGTGGACCCCTTGTAGAGCCTTATAAATTTAAATAATAAAAATTATAACTGAAAGAACACTAGAAAATGTCACAACAAAAACCAGAACAGGACACTAGAAAATGCCACATCAAAAATCAGAACAGGACACTAGTGAAAATGAGCGAGTATTGGTAAGTTTTTTTCACCTGATTGAAGAATTTCAGACAGCAATGTCTTTGGAAGTGTATCCGGTAAATCATAGCCATTCTTCCTAGCAACGATGAGGTGAAAGGCAGCACTAAATTCTGTCAGGATCAATGCACCATCACAATCAACATCACTAAGATCCCTGAAAAAAATTATCATAGTAAAGAAACAGGTTTTTGTGTAAGAGTATGAGGTAATTTATAGTACTTTATTCTATAGTGCAAGGAGTAATATAAAAAAAACTCCATAAACAATTAAATAAATAAGCAAATAAAAAAAGGGGGATATATTTCAAAACATACATGTAACCCATACACACACATGTACTTTTTCAGTTAATCCTCATTTACTTCATTTAAGTCGATGAGTAAGGTGCAAGAACAAAATAACAGAAGAAATCTGCACCTACACAAACCATTTTGCAATGTGTTGGTTGCAAATCAATTTTTTTTGCATTCAGGGATAAAAATATTGTTTATAGCACACACCCACTTTATTTTCACACTGTAATTAGAACCCAAGAGTTCTTGGGAATCATTATCACAAGAATGTGCATAAATATAAAAAAATGACATATCAGCAAAATTATCATTGCCAGTCTCATGTAGTTTTTACATACTTAGGTATTCTTGTGTGACATACGCTCCTCCGCAATATATACATACACTCCTCCACTATATATATATATATATATATATATATATATATATATATATATATATATAAATATATATGATACAACTAGGAAACAATAATCCTCACTTTAATACTGCTTTCATATTAATAGTTTGCGGAGTTACTGAAATTATTTTACAAGACATTTCATTAATATACAGCTCACATTATGTCTCATTATTTTATTACATTCATGCACATTTTACTTGCCAAATTCTAGTTTTTATACTTGGTTCCCTCTTAATATCTCTTTTGTGTTGTATTGCTATATTGTACATACGGAACTAAACAGTGTCAATTTCTGCAATTTTCAGTAGCTGTTCCCGTTTTTGTGAATCAGTTGGGAAATCAGTAGTATATACTGATTTGCTGTGATTTTAAAATCAGGGACTTGGTTGGATTAGGGCAGTAGTCATGATGCTTTGTATATCCCATTAGAACTTTTTCCTGCATGAATGCTGCAACAGAAACATGTGTGTTGAAATAAGTGGAAATAAGACATTTGATTTTGCATGTGGTACTTACCAAATGTGTGAAAGCTCATGGATAGGAAGCTTAGATTTGGTAAAGAAGTTTTTTGCAACAGAACCTGTAAATAATTTAAAGAACAAACTCACATCTTAATTCTCAATAAACTCTTTTTTTAATTTATTTTAGAGTGCAAAATTTTAATTCAAAACGAAAACGAATTGAATATATTTTTTAAGTGCATTTGTTTCATAAACACAATGGAGCTGATTCAGAATTTGGGAGTAAGGGCAAAACAGGTGCAAGAATACAGCTCGGCTAAACCATTTTGAGGGATGATAAATAATTTTAATTATTTTGTATGCAGGGAAAATACTTTACTTTTGCACATAAAACGCAAATACTGTATAACCTTGGGCTGGATCCAGACTTAAGGAGCTTGAAATGAAGAGAAGAAAGTTACTTCTGGGCTAAACCATGTTGGGCTGGCGTTTCCCAGCCCAAGTCTAAATAACAGTGTAAAAGTAAGGCTGGTCAGTATCTGTGTGCAGTAAGCAATTCAAAGATATATCCGTGCGTGCAAAGAAAACAATTAACTTAACTCCCCTTGAAATCAACATGGTTTTGCCCAGGTGTAACTTTAATCTCTTAATTTCAAGCTCCTTCTTAAATCTGGATCCAGCCCTTTATGTTTAATCTGTAAATAAGTGTTGAGCTACGAAACTTCACCACCACTCAATTCTAATTCTGTAAATCAATAGAACCATGTGACTGGCTGCCATTTTGTTTAGGATAATGAATGTACCTTATAGCATATATGGGTAAACTTATGAAGTTGTATTTATACATATTATTAATTTGCTTTTAACAATCACAAAACAGTACATCAATACACTATACATTAAACAAATTCTGAATACTTTCATATTTACCAGAAATAAATGAATTTAGATCAGGTTGTAGGGTTTTAAACTGGTTAGTATAATACTCTCGCTGTTCTTCTGTTATCCTCCAGGGGTCCTCGGAGTAACTATCTGAATTACCTTGTGATTTTGTTTCAACAGAGAATGACTGCCGTGAAGAGAAAAAAAAACGTCTTCATGACAATGACAAAATCAAATGTCACAAGTAAAAGTCAGAGATAACAAATACTTCTTCAGACACAAGTACAAAGTTTCCCAAAATGTCTGTTAAAACACAAAACAGTTTGGTAACAAATCATATGATTCTCCAAAAAGGCCTTCTTTACATTACAATCTAAAGCTTAGCAATATGGAAAAAGAAAGAGATAGAAGACTGTGTTCACAGTTAGGAAGGCTTTAAGCATCTATCTTCACCTATCTTAAAGCTTCCTCCACGTGACCTCCTTTTTTAAGAACCTTAAGCGTGTCCTAAGGCTTCCCTAAGTTCCTGTTTCATATTTTACTTCTTAAGAAGGATAAAACGAACGTTCTTAACCCTACCCAGCCCTCCCCGGTTTCTTAGCATACCTCCCCCCTCCCATTCTTTTTATTTCCTCCTAAAGGCTGCCGTGGCACGCCTCTTTCTATTTCCTAAATACTTAATCTATGTACCTAAATGGCAAGTAGCTTGTGAAATGCATGCGTAGTAGCTCATTTCTTATTTCCCCGCACTAAAGAAGCTTCGGCTTCTTAAGTGTGAATAAGGTCCTGAGTCAACAAGTGTTATCAACAATCTTCCCAGAGAAGGGCATAACCCCTACTTCTCAAGCTCGCTTCCTAGGGGTTATCCTTGACATTAAACTGTCCTTTATGTCTCTATATCTAACTCCTGTTACATACATAAAATAACAAACAAAAATTTTTTTTCAAGAATAAGCACATTCCTCCAGACTCACTGGAATAACCTTCCTTTCCCATTACAACTATCCTCTCTACCATAGAATGGACATACATGGAGTTCCACTATTATGCATAAAAGGTTCCGAACAGTGAAAGGAACTGAGAACCTGTTTTTTAGTGTGAAAATTTAACAGAATGTGACCGCATAGGTACCTCATTCAGTACATATACTGTTGTCTAATTTACGCTATCAGCAACACAGCAATAGCGCATCTCCACACACCCCTTTTCTATACAGTTCTGTATAGAATTAGGACCCTCTAGTTGTATGTGCTTTTAGTGTGTTATTTCCCATTCTATTGCTCTAAGTGATTATTATATTGTGCTATTGAATCAGAGTGTGCCCCCAAGACTCACTTTTTTTATCGCCTATTCCATTTATTGCCTCCTACAAATTTACTGATGCAATAATAAATATTGGAATAAGGGCATAAATATATTATTCTTTATCTTTCCAGTAAATGTATTTTTTCTGATGCTTAACCGTGGAGCAGTTTTTCTTTATTTTGACAATTGAAATGACCAAATGATGGTAAATAAATCAAAACTATCCTAACAGTTTGATTCTTCAAAGCTGCCTCCATTTGCTTTGATGACATCTTAATTGGGCAGATTGGAAATGGTCCTTATCGGGACCTTTAGCTGTAAGGCAAGGAATGGCATCTGACCATTGTGGGAGTGGAGAGGGTCTCAATGCTGGTCAGGTGTGCATGTTCTCATATAATTGGGGTTACAATAAAGTAATATAGGACTGGATCCAGCTTTCAGTAAGTGCTTAAAATTAGTTACTCCTGGGCTAAGCCATGTTGATTTCAGGGGGAGTCAAGTTAATTGTGTTCTTTGCATGCAGGGATATATCTTTGAATTGCTTACTGCACACAGATACTGACCAGCTTTACTGTCACACTGTTATTTATACTTGGGCTAGCAAACATCACCTCTCAACTCTTATACTGTTTGCAACAGATGAAATATGACTCCCCTGCAATCAACATGGTTTAGCCCAGGAGTAAATAATTCAAGCACTTACTTAAGTCTGGATCCAACCCAATTGGTTACTACAATGTCCAGTTCTATGGTGGAATATAAACTGACAGCTGGTCTCTGGTTGATTTGACCCTGCTCACATGAGGCTATTATCCCATTATATTTTTCATTCAACATGCAAACTAAATATTTATCTTAATCAGTCTATAGTCCAAAAAAAAACGGTTAGTTTTTAATTTTTAATGATACAAGACTACTTTTGCTAGTTCCAAGTGAAACTGTCAATACAAAAGTATTATATGCTCCAAAATAAAGAGCAAACATCTAAACTGACAATGAAAGGGGCCCACAAGTGTTTCATCTGGAGTAAAAGTATTTAGCTGGGCATTCCTTTAGAAAAATCCAATGAAAACAGTTTCTCTAAGAAGTGCACTAATATGAAATCTCTAAAGCTAGACCAGCCCTGTACTGGTTGCTGAATAATAAATGAAAAATGGCCATGTGGAAATGAAAGAGCCAATGGCGTTTAGTAACATGGGATTGAAAGAAAACCTTAATGTTAAGATTCCCTGGAAATTTCATCCAGACACTCAAATCAGCAAGGAACCTCTCACGCTGAACTACACTCTCAATCCTGACAATATATAATATAATAATACTTGGTTTCAGTTTAACAAGACTTCCGGACTGCCTTTTACTCTTGTCAACATAGTTCTGCAAGCTCCATCCTATCTTAAATTATCAGTGAACATGTTGCACTGCGCTCTCTTTTGGGTGTTGTCTCTCTAGTAGTTTATCCTCCTTCCATTCTTTTTTTTTTTCATACTAAACTCTATAACTTAGTTGTTTTAGCTTGTGGTTTTTTTCTTAAAGAATACAGAATAACAGTTGCTTTCTAGTTATAAAATCTGTCATTATGGAAAAAATTATTAACAGGTTTTTTGTTTTGTTTGTTGTTTAAAAAAAAAATAATAAAAAAAATTCTATATATATATATATATATATATATACACACACACACAAAATGCAGATTGCTCAAATCAATTTATAATGTAATATGCAGCAGGTGCTGTAAGGTATGTAAGGTATAGGGAATTTACCCATATACAAAAAAGATACCCCAGCACTCTTGCAACTACCCAGCAACAAACCATAACTTTCTATCTATAAAATAAAAGTCAGAGAATTCGTTACATACATCTGCAGACATATGATAAGCCACCAGCCACTTACAAGGCTCCTTTGTTTTGGTGATCCTAACTTTGGGTCATATATCAAGTATTTTTAAATTGAGAGCACACCCCCGACAGAGGTCCCCCTAGTTTCCAAAACAGCCACTGTGAGATAGCACTTCCTGTCAGCTGCTATCCCAGTCAAGCTTTAAAACTAACACACAAAGTGGAGGTTGCTCAAATCAATTTATAAGGTAATATAGAGCAGGTGCTGTAAGGTATGGGGAATTTTCACAAATACAAAAAGACACCTCAGCATTTTTGCAGTTATCCAGTAACAAACCATTGTATAAGGATTCTAAGCACTATAGTGTAATATGAATATATTGCTATATACGAATAAGATGTTTTTACACAATTACCATCAAGCAGTCAGTTTCTAATATGATAATACGTGAAAATGTGTTTTCCAAAGAGGCAAAGAACACTTACAGATTAAAATAATATAAAAAACACACATGCTGACAAGCAGACAAAAACACGGTATTGCATCTTTTCCATCACACATTCAAGTGGACATCATTGGTAAGCAAATTTTACAATGCTTTAAAACAAAGCACGGATGGCTTTCATAAAACATACTTTCAATTTTAATTGTGTCATTATATTTAAGTGATTACATTAAATGGGTTATTAGGTGCTTATCTTATCCACTTTTAAATTCTATGTTCAAATTTGAAACTAAACAAACTATCGATGAAGAACTCTCCCTAGAACTGTAAATCTGGTCATACACTGAAAGCTCTTGAGGTTCTAATTTCTGTCTGAAATAAGTCACTACGTGATGTAATATAGGAAATACCCGTGTAACTATTCAGTATAAAGATGCTTATATAAAATGAATGAGAGTGTATAGGATACAATTTGCAGCATATGAATAAAATATGCAACTACAGCTTGATGCCAGGAAATGAATTCTACATACTTGTTTATAAAGCATATTAAGATATATGTTTAGACCAATAATTGTTATCCCTAAGGGAAGTTAGAGACAGAAAGGGGAGGGAGGGGGTCATTATATAATATCGTTACACTATGCTAAATGGAGAAATTTTCATTTATTCTCAAGATCAGGTTGCTTATATTTTGGGCTGCACATATCATTGCACACTGTCATCATTACTAAAATATCACAATAATCCCAAACTGAACCCCTTAATTGTATAACCCTTGTTATTATATTCAGTTTACAGTTCTCTTGCAGATTTACCTCCCTTATCAGTACCATTTTCTACACGTTTTACTTCCAGTTTGTAAATCAATCCTAATTTTCTGATAACCCATGATAACTTTAGTGGCATGGAGAGTGGGTTCAGGTGACTGTTCATATTGCTGTCTGTCTGCTGAGTTACTTGTGAGCGGAACTGAGTGAAGAGTAGAAGTGTGGGTAATGGGTATCAATGAATGATATACTGCACATAGACAGCCTCAACATCATCTTCACACTCTGGAAATACATAACAAATGCTCTTACCTTTATATTGTTTGTGTGCTGTTTGCTCATTAATCTTTAGCTCTAAACTATTAGGTACTTCTAACCTGTAATCATTTTGAACACAGTTTACTGTTCATTTGTTATATTTCTATATATATTTAAATGGGAGATATACTGTACTTAATTAAAATACCTCACAGTATATTGTATTCATGTTGTGATGGGGTGAAAGGAGGTGAGAGTTGCTTGCTTTCTCATTGTGCCAGTTTTCCTGAATTCTCTATTTCTATACGATCCATTTAGTCGTTGCTAACATTCTTCTGTTTTAGTTGAATTATTTTAGAAGTGATATTGTATGTAGTATATATGTTTGGTTTGGATAAAATTCATTCTGCAAGTATGATACACATTAAAAGAACACAATAAAACAACAAGTCTGCAGATAACAACACAGTTTATGTTTGCTATATACAACAAGCTTTCTCAAAGAACACAGATTTCCACTAACTAGGAGAGTGCTTGCCTTCAGATGAGACTCCTCTGAAAAAAAAAATATTCACCCAGTTTACCAAAAAAAGAATATTTTCATTATTTTTCAAGCGTTAAGATATAAAAAAAATACAATCACTGAACACAAAACACTTTTATTATTTTCATGACACAAATGATAATACCCCAAACACTAAAAACTTTAACATTGCAGACACAGTCACAAGAATAATCAAGGAAGTTATTTGCATATCAAATTGTTCAATGCTACAGCAATGAGTACTGTTAATATAGTAAACCTTATAAAAGTGACAAGTGTCATTGCAACTGTTATTAACACTGCTAAGAAATCTACTCCTAGTATAGACTGAACAATAAAATAGAAGGATTGCAATTGATTATTCTATTATTACAATTATTATTATTATTATTGGATTTTTGCAGAGTAATTTTAATGTTGCAATAACACACTCACCAATAATGTTAAATAATTGAACCTTTATATCTTAT
Source organism: Limnodynastes dumerilii (assembly GCA_011038615.1). Classification (NCBI taxonomy): domain Eukaryota; kingdom Metazoa; phylum Chordata; class Amphibia; order Anura; family Limnodynastidae; genus Limnodynastes; species Limnodynastes dumerilii. Next base: position 42,884 of record WWET01001419.1, on the reverse strand, counting down.
GTTTGTAGCCTTGTCTATCTCTATATATGTACGTGTAAATAATTTTTTCTGCTTTGGTAATTGCTAAATAATATTTTTTTTTTATTTCACATTTTGACACAAAATACACCCATATGCTTGAAAATGACATCTGTATGTTTAAGCCATATAAATATAAATAAATTATGTTGTGTAAGTCTTCGTAAAAATAAAATTAACTTTTTTTTTCTCTGCAGCTATAATTCTTTAGTGGAAACGTGATAATGAAGCAGGCAGAGGTGACAGATGCATTGCTATTCACGGTAACAAGCCTATAGAACACATCAGCATTTGCTGTTGCTATTTAAACATCTAGCCTTCCTTCTCGATTATTGTATTGCAGCTTTACATTCCTCAGTGAGCACCAATTATTTATAATGGTGGATTCTTAGAAACCAGAAACAAAATCCAGGTGCTGTCGTTGTAGCAGAGAAAACTGTAGTGACAGCAGAGAAACCTTATAAAATATATATGCAGTATATGTCGCACATCCTATGCTGAATTGCTGCAGTATTGCATATTTATTTTTCTGATTAGTGAAAATAGCCTTACCTGGCTGAGAGATGACTGCAGAGGTGCAGGCTGGTTTCCATAGTTCAGCGACAACTGTCCATCCTGCTGGAGAAGTGCAGGTTGTCTAGTCTCGTATGCTGCTGCTGCTGCTGCAGAGAGGGAATGATAAAGAAGAGTTGGTCATGTGACTCGGAGGCTGCTGCTGTTGCATGGTTACAAGGCTCCGAGTGGTAATTAACTGAATGTAAAGCAATACCATGCTGCTAAAAGTCATTTAACCAGTTCACTGCTGGGGAAATCACAGGGATGATCCAAAGTCCATGTATACACCTTTTCATAGGTGTAAGTGTACCAATTTTTAGCACTGAGCATGTGTAAGTTAAAGAATGCATACTCAAAGGCCTGATACACCTGTATATGATTATGTGTCCTAAGAGCTTGTGTTTCACTATATTTTAATGCGAATTGTACCTATTCAGCACCAGGTTTCTTCCAGAATTCCTGGGCAAGTATAAATGCAGATAGACTGACGTGAATGTTGTTTATTGAAACTCCCTGCACACAGATATACACAGCTGACAAGTATTTATCAGACTAGTAAAAGGATTTTAAAAGTCAGCTGTTCACAACCCTTTTTACTTTGTGAGTCCCGAGTTCGATGTTTCACATTGCGAAATAGGGACAGCCGAAAGTATGCAATTCACATACTCACCCATTCATTTTAGGAAAAGCTGCTAGTGCCACCAATGAACCACACCACTGGAGAGGGACTTAGGGGTAGGCTGCAGGGCTGAGAATTCTTTTTCTAACATTGCTATACGTTGTAAATTAAGATCAACAGATCTGAAATGCATTGTAAATTATGCTCAGTACTAGTAATAAGCAAACAATGGTGTGCAGCAGCTCAAACAAAAGAACAAAGGTAAATACAAATGTAGGGAGAGCGCGCACCAATACCACTCAACAATGCACACAGTTTTTTAGGGCTTAAATGCCCACAATAGCAAAGGCCAAAGTCTTAGCTTTAGGTGCACTAGGTAGTCTTTTTCCACCGCTGCTTCCACTGTCCAAAGTCCAGAGGGCTCTTTACACCTTGCTGGAAAAATCTACAGGAAGATAAAAATGGGACAGGAGCGCTTCATAGTGCAATAAGGCTTTTTATTATTGTGGATGCAAGCTATCCAAGCCACGTACCGGATGTATAGATTAAAACCGCATGTAAACACAGACACGTGTAGAACAACGATACTCGCCGGCTGCAGGAGTCAACGGCACTCAGATGGAACACACACTCTGGTCGGGAAACACGTGCAGTATGGAGGAGAGGAATATATATATATTTCCCCCTTCCCCAGAGTTTCTGTTTACACATTTTTGTCGGGATTTTAAGATGCATTTTTTTATATATGCTATTTATCACCCAATATTTTTATCCAGTTGCCTTGAGTACCACCTAACAGTGGTCCAAGTACCACCTGGTTGAGAACCCATGGTATAGAATATTATTGGGCTTTCTTTTTTATTTTGCTGTTTTTGATTTTTAAGATTGTGTTTTATTTATTTACATTTTAAATAAGAAGGCTGCTATCTAAGGACCGTATTCACAGATCAGAATGAGTTTGGTGCAGCAGTATACGCACCTAACTCATCTGATCTACCCCCCAACCCTCCCTCGTTTTTAGGAACCATAGGGCTTCCTTAACTAACCATTGGTATTTCCTTAAGAAGGAAAATATGAATGGTGATCCGTTCCCCACGCCCTCACCAGCTAATTTTAATACCTACCCCACTCACTCTTGTTAAAAAAGGACAGAGGATGCCGTGGCACACCTCTTCCTTCTTAAATTTCTAAGGGCAGTCTTTAAAGACCACACATATTCAATCCACATACCTTACTGGTACGTAGATTGGGAAATTGCCTACTACGTATGCATAGTAGATCATTTCCTAAAGCACTGCACTTATGCGCTTAAGAAGTCACAGCTTCTTAAGTGTGAATAAATGACTAAGTACAAAAAGAAACTTTATAAAGATACAATTAACAAACCACCATGACATGTAATCGTATAACGTTTTGTATAACACCTCTCAGTCTCTTTGCCTATACATTCCATTTGCATTATTCAAAGATATACTAATCCAGAATGCCCATGTACAGAGACTGGGGTGGATGTGGACAAATATCCTATTCTATGCATCCAAATTTCCTATTTAGAAACTCTGAATTATCCATATGTTACTATCAGTGATCAGTAACCGCAAACAGCTTGACAACATTTTTCTTATAAGTATTATGCTAGAGCAACCCCAATATTTGTGTTACCACTAACCATGTCTATGGGTGGGTAATGAGAGAACGCCCAGTAGTTTTAATAAGTTGACTTCTGTTTTCATTTTAAACAGTAAATGATATAATTTTCTCTTTTTAGTATAAGACCTTATTATTTACATTTTAAGACCTTGAATTCTGCACATGTATGAAATAACCGAGAACTTCTGACCTATTATTCATGGGCTTAGGATCTGTCTGTTTTTATACCTTTGTAAAAACATTTCAGCTGTTTGTAGTGAGTCCAGGAAGGAAGCTTATGTACTGTGGGACTTGTCACTGACACCAGATGTGTGGAGAGCTGCATTGTTTCAGAGAGACATTTTGTCTCTGAGAACCCCAGACCTAAAAACCAAGAGTATAGCTCTCCTGTTTTTCTTTAACTGTTTCTACTTATACTTCTTAGTAGCTGTAAACCAGTAGGTTTTTTAATGCACACAGACATGCTTCAGACATGTTTACATTATTCTTATTTGTAATGGTTGCTGGTGTTTTTGCTTTATTTGATTAAGTTATTATAAATCCAAGGACACAAGTAAAAAAAAATAAAAAATATAGGGAAGTTTGTGAATCATTTTCAGTTATGTGATGTTATTTCATATAGATATCTAAGAAATAGTGAATGACAATAATTTACTGCGTGTAGCATAAGAAGTAATAAACTCCCTATTTTATACTGCTATTGTTACAGAACTCATCAGTGACTTTCAGTACACATCTATCTTGCAAATGGATTTTGAGCTTTTTGACATAATAATAAACTGAAAATCACAAAGTGCTGACCTTGTATTTAGGTAGCAATATAGATATACATTTAGTTTCTTGAAGGTATAGGCAAAACAATTATTAAAATGTTTTGCTATTTGAAATGCAACATGCAATACACTGATAATAAACGTCTTTTCAATACCCGTTAAGCTGGGCACACACTTGTAAAATCCTCTTTAGATCCAACTCCAGACCAGATTGTTTACACAACCCTAGACCAAAGTAGCAGATACTAAACCCAATCCATGCATACACCCTTATCCAATTTTCCAGCAGACCTCTGACCTACATCCTCTGACTCTATTTGATGAAATGAATTCGCCTCACCATAGACACTCTTCTCCAGACCACCTGTCATTCACCCATAATTATATAATAATGGGCAGAACTACATGGCATATTAACATAAACACCCAGTCTTAAAATTGTAAAGTGCTATGTAATCGTATGGCACTATAAAAAAACCTGTTAATAAAATTAAATATTTGTTGTCATTTGAGCTTTGTATATAGCTGCCGCTGGTGTGACAAAACACATGTGAAAAGAAAAAAATTGACAAATCTAAAGTACTTAACAGGTAGAAAACAAATGTTTAAAAAAGGTCCTATTTGTAAAATGATTAAGCTGACATCTGAATTGCAGCTGTATCATTGTCGAAACAATTTACATCCCATTTTTTACTACTGGAAAAGGTACTTTTAGTAAATGGCCCTAATTCAGCAGAGTACAAGTTCCCAATAGAGAAATGTTTTCTCCCCGACACCGGGGTAAGAATGGGGACAGGCTGCAGCGGCCTATAAGGATGGACACCGGGGAGAGAACGAGTACGGCAACATTAGAGTTCAGCTGCGGGGCATAGGTTAGGGTTAGCCTGCAGGACATGGAAGTTTAAGGTTAGGGATAGGCTGCGGTACATGGAGGGTTAAACTTAGGCTAATAGAAGGGGAAGCATAGGGTTAGGCTGCAGGAGATGGAGTGTTAAGATTAGGCTAATAGAAGAGGAAGGTTAGAGTGATGGTTAGGGTAAGGGTTATGGTAAGGGGAAAATCTTATGTGTCACTGTTGCAGCATTCACGTCTCAAATCATCTTCCCGCATTGTTCTTTTCAGCAGTCATAAAGTGACTGCTGTTGCTCCTCCACTGCTGGAACATGATGTGTTGAAAATCAACACATCATACTGGTAAACTACACCCTTTCATAAGCATTTAATAAAACACTAATAGTAGTTTGTACACTGTACAGGAGAAACTGAACTCGATAGGAGCTACCAACCAGCTTTTTGCATCAACCTAACCCTGTCCTATTTACTTATTATAGTCCTATTTAGTTATTATAGTCATATTGGGAAAGACTCTAGATCTATGATTATGTACATGTTTTATACTGATTTGCTTTTATGATAATTGTGTCAATAAATGTTTCTTCTTCAACAGGAGCCTTCTTATAACTTTTTCTACATAAAGGTTGAATAGTGCTCATCACTTTCTTTGCCTTGTTCACTTTTGTTGTGCTGGAGAGAGCTGACCCCAGCAAGATATTTGTAGCGCTTTACTCAACTCTATTTATAATTAGTTAATTCAATATTTACATACTATTAATGCTCCCTTACTACCACCTCAACCAATATCTCCTTTCTGGTACACCGCAGAAAGCTAATATATGTGAAGTATATAAGTGTTGTGTTCTCCCTGGCTTGTTCCTGCGACAGATGCTCCTTCTTCTTCTTCTGCCTCTCTCCGGCTAATGACTTGTCATTACTTGACCCATATTTATACCCTCTGATGGGGATCTGTCTGTGGGTATAAATATAGGTCCGTTAATGACAAGAGACATTAGCCGGGGGAGGCAGAAGAAGAAGGAGCATCTGTCACAGAAACAAGCCAGGAAGAACACAAGGACCGCAGGACTGAAGACTATTGAAGACTTCAGAACTGTGAGTAGAAATATTTTTTTATTCTTATTTTTAATGTGTAATGAAGAAAAATTTGAATATTTATATACATTTGCAGAACATATTTTATTTATTTTGGGCAATGGGGCACACATTTTTAAAATGGATGACATTACATACAATTACAAAACAGGGCACTGTATATAGTTATTGGAATCGGGGCACTGTATATAGTTATTGGAATCGGGGTACTGTATGCATCCAATTATGGTACTAAAAGGCACAGCATGCCCTGCAATACATGGGCATGCTGTGCTTTCTAGTACTATATGCGGCAGCATGCTAAGGATTAATAGCATGCCCCGCTTTGCATTTTTTGCAGCCATTTTTTTAAATATATTTTTAAATGCTTAGTATATTTAAAAAAATATATTTTCATTTTAAATGTGGGTTTTTTACATGTTTGGTTTGTTAAAATCAAGACTCACACCCAGCTCTTTTTTTGACGATTTTAGGGCAATTTTTTGACGATTTTAGCATAGTAAATTCTGCTAAAAACCTGCAGGGTACTTTCTCAAGCCAAAAAATGTTAATTAGTAGTAAATTCTGCTAGTTTAAAATTGCAAAAAAAAATAGAGAATAGTTACACCTGGGCAAAACCATGTTGATTTCAGGGGAGTCAAATTTCATCTGTTGCAAACAGTATTAGAGTTGAGAGGTGATATTTCCCAGACCAAGTCTAAATAACAGTGCTAAAGTAAAGCTGGTGTGCTATAAGCAAAAGCAAAGTATTCTCCTTGTATGCATAGAATAAAATTAATTTGACTGCCCCTGAAATCAATATAGTTTTGCCCAGGTAACTTTCCTCTCTTATTTTCAAACTGTGAATCAAGACCCGAAGCATTAATCTTTATTTTTATTTTTATTTTTGCTATGTAATTAATCTTCATAAATATTCTAATCATCTACAGCAGCGGTTCTCAAATTATTTTTGGTGGAGAACCAGTTACTCCCTATGGAATCACGGCAAGTACCACTTTGCATATCATGTACACACATAACCATATATATTTTTGCAGCTTTTTTCTTATTTTTACTTTTGCAAAGATTTCAAGGTACATTCTCTACATATTCCATTTAACCACCAAGACATTTTATTAAATACCACTGCTATGTCCTTTTAACACTATCCATTTGCCACCAGTTTGTTTGTGCAGCAACAAATTAAAATAAATATATTAGAAACACAAAAATCAGTACTAATAATAATCAGAAGTACTGTATAAATGTCTTTGTGAACAAATGTTAGTCACATAGAAATATGGCCTGACATGTAAGGATAAAAAAGTCAAGGGCTTTATGATTTATTTATCTGCTTGTGTATTGACATAACGTGTCAAAATATCAAAAAGAATAATCTGTATTTATAAATAAAGTTTATATTTTTTCACAACTACAGAAGAAAGAGAAGTCATCAGTCCCCTTAAAATTAAGCAATGGCATGAGATAATGCTAATAACTTAAGTATATTGTAATAAGGAACAAGCTGGATGGATACATACATACAAACAAACTGACATCAAGAGAAGCAAACAAAAAGAAATAATCTTGTAGCTATCTAATTTCTAGAGGAAATTGCTTCCATGTAGTTATCAAATTATGGATGGAGGGAGCCAATAACGCTCCAATTAGACAAATAATTTGTTATGTTTATGAGGCTGCTGTCTGTCTTATAGAAAAAAATGTGAAACGTTTTCTAAGTTATTATAGAGCAGAATTTTCAAATATGTGTACTTAAGTTTACTTTTATAGATGAATACTTATATGTGTTTGGGACTAGATTGCCTATCTGTGGAAGTATTAAGGTTTGGAGGGTGGGAAAACTCTATAAACCATTTGCACACTTGAGAATGTTAGATTGGATCAAGACTGCTGATGGTGCTGTGCTTGGAGCTCTGAGAATGGGGGGATAAAATAGTGGATCCCTGCTGGATCCATTCCTCTGTATGGGCGAGGGGAGTCCACTCACCTTTCACCTTGCACCTTGCTTGTGCAGACTTACGATCTGAGGATACTACCTAAAAACTTCTGTGCCGTCCTCACTTAAAATGGAGATTACGCAGAAATCTATATTGTACGGAGGACTCTTAGCATGTCTCCCCTCCCACATAGTGGAAGCACATTCTGCTTACCACCCTGTATTGCCCAAGCTCGGACAAAGCATCCTGATCTGTCCTAGGGATGCAGCGCTTGTGCATGCACATTCTACATACATACACCAGTGATGAACAACCTGTTGCCATGGGCCTCTTTTATGTGTTGATGTAGATTTGTTTGTCATAGCTTCTCATACTGCATATATGAGTCTCTTTGCTGAATGAAATTGTTTGACATTAACACCAAGGACCAGATTTACTAAACTGCGGGTTTGAAAAAGTGAAGATGTTGCCCATAGCAACCAATCAGATTCTAGCTGACATTTTTTAGTGTGTAATGGGAAAGTGAGATCTAGAATTGAATTGGTTGCTATGGGCAACATCTCCACTTTTGCACTTGTGAATGCTTGAACTTTACATAGACTCCTTTACCTGGTGCTCAATGGGGACTTCATAAATCAGTAGTCCACTTGTTTACATTTTGAATTTTGCTCTCTTGCTTTCTTCTTTCTTCTCTTTCTCCAGTTTACCTGGAATAGCTCCTGACCTCTATCTAATGACTATGGTCCATATTCCCACCAAAGAATTCCATAAGCTACGCAGAAGTCTGCTTTAAAATGGTACTGCACATGCGCAGTACCATTATCTCTGCAACGGAGCACTGCCAACCGATGCTGTGCATGGGAGGTTGGAATAAACATTTAAACTGTACAGTAAGAGCTTGGCTAAGCCCTTACATACAATTCAGTATTCTGCACAGAAGGGTTTTCATTCAGAATACTTAAGGTAGGGTCCAGATGGTGGATCCACAATCCGCACATCCACACATAGGAGAGCAGTGGAGTGCCCTGCTCTCCTACATGTGGGGCTGTGGCTCAGCATTCCGTACAATAGCCTCTGCAGCGAAGGCTTTCCTTTTGGCTCCTATCTGGCTGGCCAGAAAAGTATATTTGCTAAGGTTTATGTTAGTTAATTGACAGATTAAAGTTGAAGTTACCTGTGGCTTAATTCTTACACTGTTACATCGGTTTGTTAAAATTATTTTTATATGTTATGTTAATATGTTAATTTTTTTTGCCCTTTTTTGTCTTTTAGCTGAAGCTCAGTTTGCTACATACAGGCACACTGGTGCCCGTGGTGTGGTGTCCTGGAAGAATTTGTGCTTACATTTCCCCTTTCCCTGCTATCCCTGTCCACCTCTGATATCCTTAACAGTCGCTCCTGGTAGGCTACGTGATCTTAATTTACAATCTATTGTCCCTTATATCCCAAATGCAGGTTGGGGAGCTCATCACCGCCAGGGACTTTAACTCTGTCCTCCTTCCTTCCATCCTTTATAGATCGACCTCCCTGAGGAATTACCCAACTCCAGAGACAATTTATTGGAAGGCGCTGCAAGACTTTATGAGGCTACATCATCTCTATGACTCCTGGAGGGTTCAGGATTTCCTTTCTTGAGAGTACTCCTTTTTTACTTCAACCCACTCCTTGTATTCCTGGATCGACATGATCCTGTTTAGCCACGACCTCACTTTACAGCGTTATCTCCTCCTTACTGCCCATACTGCCAACAAACTAAGACTCAACTAATTTTTTTATGAAAAAGGGGATAAAGCAGATTTCCTATTGGCAGTCTAAAAAGATCACCTTCAGGCCATCTTCTGCAGCCTCAGGAAATACTACTATGACCTCTATAATTTAATTTAACACCCCTGACTACCTCCCTGTAAACACGCCCTTGATATGACCTAATAAATTACTTCCCTGCATAGCCTCCAAATCTTGCACCCAGACCACACGGCCCTCTTAAATAATTCATATAATCCATAATAATAATCCATTCAATAATCCATTTCTCTGGAAAAGATTACAGAGGCTATTAAATCACAAATATCAAGCAAGTTCCTGGCCCAGCTTCTCTGCAGCTTATTACAAGAGATTTACCCCCTCTTTTATGCCACCATCTCCACTCTATGTTCAGTGAGGCCCTGGGTGGAACTCCCTGGCCATCTGAGTCGATGGAGGCAAACTTTGACAAATCCAAGAAATACCTTGCTTAACTTATTTCATATTCTAAAGCAATATGGACAGCTGTTGGCTATAAAATTAGCTTATCAAAATCGAAAGCACTCCTGTTAAACACATCCCCTCTAGAGAATTCTATGTCATATAGTAGCCTCTTGTGCCCTCCCTGGCTGGCTAGCCTGGGTGGATATTGAAACATCCTTCTTGAAGATCTTGTTCCTGTTGTCAGAATTGAATGCCCCTCTACCACGCTCTCCCTACCTACAACCACATTTACAGCTATGATATGGGATGCCTGCAGGTCGTGGCAGGCTGCTATCACTTTGCCTACTTCCTTACTACCTTTATGGGACAGCCCTGCAGTCTAGAGGTTTCTTGCTCCTGTAATTTTTCCAAATAAGACACTACCTGTTAAATCTACCTCCAGCAGCCCACCTCTTGTCAAAATCTACTTCTGAAAATCTTTGTCTGTCTGCTCTACTACGGAGAATGATGATATCTTCTCTCAATACCATCCTGCTAGAAACCCATCTTGGGCCTCAGGAGAAACATGAAAGGAACTGGGAGAGAAACCTGGGCCCCTGCCCTGACAATGATGACCCTGGGAAGACATTCAACAAAATATTAGCAGCCCATATCTTGGCTGTGGCCAAGTGCCTTATTGCTAGGGTCTGGAAACAACAGCTCCCCCCTTCATGCATTTTCTGATCACATATGTGTGGTTTGTAGCAGGCATAGATATGATGACCGCTTATGTGAGGGGCACAGAGGAAACCTTTTATAAAGTGTTGTCCTCAAGGTTCAACCAGCAATCTCCCCCCACACCTATGGAAACTTGGCCCATGGGTCATTTGGTACCTCCTTCCTCCCGGGGCTTAACCCCTGTTGTCTCAATTTTGTTTTTATAATAAAATGCTGGTGGACTCTATTTGTTCTGTAACACGGCTTTACACTATATACACTATGTCTGCCGAATCAATAAACAAAAGTTAAACAAGCTTACATTTTTTGGAAGGGTGGAAGGAAGTTTTTACCATCAATAGTTTTTATTAAACGGTTTTCAAATAGGTGGGTACAGAAAAAGGAAATAGAAGGGTATACAACAAAAGGAAAACCAACAAACACATGTTAGAATATTGGGGAAGAAAATAAACATTTCACAAACCAAGAAAGGTTCTGTTGATTGTTTTAAGTTTTTTCAGGAAGCACAAGTTGTCCAATTAACAAGCGGATCCAGACCCCCACATACTTTCTGTATGAGCGGGGGTCTGCCACCTTTGCGGGCAGAGGTGAAGCACAGCCCCTTACTGCGAATTTTCTGTCATCCAGTCAAACCACCCAACTTATCCCAACTGGATCCAATCCAACATTATAATAAACAGAGTGGAACAATCAACAAACTCTAGTACACCTGATTTTCATGTCCAGTATAAAGGACAAGACAATAAATAATTTTATCTCACCTTTGCTGTGGAGGTCAGGACTACTTTCTGACTTCTCATGTCCATATTTTGGGGATGATGTAGAAGGAGATTTTTTAGGTGATGTCACAAAGGTCTTGGCATCTGACTTTTAAGAAAAATAAAATATTAGGGAAAAAAAGATGAATTAAAGATTTAACAGTACTATTAGCTATAAACCAGCCAAGTATGTCCAATTCTCAATACTTTGTATAATATACAGAATAGTAAAGAAACCAATGAAAAATAAAAGGCTGAGTAGTATCAATGGTCATACATAGAGCGATGTGACCAGGTCTACTGTACTGAAAATGCTTGATTGGTTGGTCAGTTATATCAGGCACGAAACCCTGTATTCAAAAATATCCAGGCGTACGGAAATACAGTGCATCAGGGTAGCGCATCCCCTCCACCCTCCTAAACTCATCCTAAACTCATCAAGTGGGCAGGGGGAGTATTTAAATCTTACAATATGGGCAGGGTTTTACCTCTCTGTGTGGATCAGTAGTCGTACAAACCTTTGATCCTCACAACATTCTTATGGCTGCCTTATGGCAGCATAACTGACTACCGCATAAAGGGGGGAGTGACAGGGGAGTACACTCTCCTCTTCCGTGCGGACTAATAAACCTCTGTGTGTGTGGTTCATGTACAGAGGTCTGAATCCGGCCCAACCTCCCTAAAATACAGATCAATTCATTCACATCTGTGGGAAAAGAATGTGTACTGAATAAGATGCCAGCAACACAAACCTGTACTGTTTTCATATAAGACTTTATATAAAATTATATCAACAAACCAAGGCTCAGTACAACAGCTAGATCAATAATAAAAACCAAGAGGTTAAAAAAGACGCTTACAAGGGCATTTCAGTTTACATGCCTCTTAAAATTTTACAAGATGTCGTCAGCATTTTACCAAGCACAAACCTGTAAAACAAGTTGTGAGAGAGTGGCAATTTTGTCTTGTCTGTCCAGTAACATTGATACTGAATTAGGGACTGGATACAGACCCTCGTACACTTTACATATGTGTGGGGGTCTGGCAGTACACACGAGAGAGGGGATTGCACTCCACCTGTCACTCCCCTCTCTCGTGCGGGCTTTATGGCAGTTACCCTGCCATAAGCCGGCCTTAACTGAGACGTACGGATCAGTGGTCCATATGACTGCTGATCTGTGCATATCCCCAAAACCCAGCCCCTACTGTACAGTTACCATCTTTTGTAAATTGTGCTGGCGGAGGGGAAGAACCGCCCCTCTGTATAGCGTAGGATTCACCCTCCAGTCAATATAGACCACTTACGAACTTTGGGGTAGATCCAGAGCTACGTACGCGAGTGATTTTACGCTACCCACTAGTGTAAAATCGGCTATTAGTACTTACTGTGCATGTGCGTGGCAGATGTTACGCCACGTAACTCAGAGCGTATGGGGCAGTCACGTATCAGCAGCGTAACAACGTTCGAGGAGGCGTGCCAGCCATACGACACCATAATTACGCTTCGAGGGTGGGGTGAGTCATTTAAATCTTACAGCATGGGCGTGCTTAGGCGCTTAACTACATGAGGGCTATATGTACGTCAGTAGTTACACTGTGTAAAGTTAAGGTAGGGTTGGGGAAGCATAAGGCGGCCAAAGTACGTACATGAGAGGGGAGTGCCTAGGGGAGTGCATAGTAAATACAGTAGTGTAAATACGCTACGCAATGAAACGTAATGGAAACGTAACTTTGGATCTGGCCCTTTGTGTGTCTAAGTGGTCTAACTGTATTAGGTCTGGATCCGGTCCTAGGTGCTTAAGGGGACTTAAGCAAGTCTCTTGCGTAATTCCCCTTGACAAGTAACATCAGTGCATACACATGTCAGATGTTACGTGTCGTAACTAATTCCATACGGAACTTTGCTATACATGCGGGGTTAGGCATGTTAATGAAGGGCCGGGAGCAGAGAGCAGCAGTTCAACACAGATCTGTGTCTGTGCAGAGAAGTTAAGGAAGGGTTTCTGGACACATAAGTCCAGTGTCTAGAACTCCATCCGAAAGAGGGGAGTGACAGGGACATGCAGAAGTCACACGGAGATCTGTATCAGGTCCAGTGGACTTCCCTGGGCTTGCCTTGTACCAATGACCAATAAGTAACAGGCAAAAAAATACTATTTGTGGCCCCAGGATTCTTAAATATTTAATAATAACCTACAGAATGTCCCCCTTGATAAATAAATAATAAAAAGTTTGGACCTGATTCACTGTTAAGAGTAACATTGTGAGCTTACCTAAATATACGCACGTGAAAAATCCACAATACCGATTCAGAGGGTTCAAATAAAGAGAGGGTTCAAATAAAGAACCCGATTAACCACTCCCCCTGTGTCAGGAGTGCTACGTAAGGACGTAGGTCTTTGCTGCGTATATTTAAGTATGTGCAGACTTCATTAGCTGTGAATCAGCCGAGCGTTTAGGTACTCAAAATTGGTTATGATTCAAAGACTCATAACTAAACGCACCGGATATTATTGTGAAAAGTTATTTTTTATTTTTTTTATTTTTTTTAAACAGCAAGTTCTCTCAGTAACATACATAAACAAAAGTAGGATTAAAAATACAAGTTAAAATACAAAAAATCATGACAGACTATACTAAACAAAAGACATAAATGCATACTGCATGTAGTTATAAATACAATGGTCCACTATATATAGAGAGTTTCATAAAGATTATAAAATTTAAACTTTTAATAAGATGAAAACAAACAACAAATACAGTTCAATAAGTAAATCTAATGGTGTTTGGTCACAAAATGTAAATGGCAAAAATACTTGAAAAAAATAAAAGCAAAAAAATTCTACCTTTACAAGGTTTGAGTCTTGCACAAAATGTAAAATTAGCATAGGATTTGAAAAACAATGCTTTATTTCTTTCATTTAAAAAAACACATTTATTGATGAAAAATAGGCAGTGGGTGTGGCTTCAACTAAGTAAGTGATGATGCCTGGCTTTACAACAAACAATATGGTTCATACCTTAGCTTTTCCCGTGCGTATGTTGGCTTACACAAGGCACTCCTACTTGTGAATCAGTTCTAACTCTGTTGGAACGCCCATACTGTACATTAGTAGCCCGTGTGCAGCTCATTTGCATTAAGAGTCTTGCTCCTCTAGCCACGCATGCTGGACTCATTCTGTGCTGAGGCGTGCATCAGTCCTATGTCAGACGTCAATATTTGTGAATCAGTCGGCCATTATTTCTGTGCGTATATTTTGATTCTGGGCATGCGCAGTTTAACTGATTGTAAAAATACGCACAGAGATTCTGCACTTACTTAAGAGTGAAACATAGAAAGTCACGGCAGATAGGAGCCACATGGGCCATTCAGTCTGCCCAGTTATTTATTTAAAACTATACTGACCCTAGTCCCTATTTACCCTTAATTTCGTTTGAGATTTAGAATATTCTCATATTTATCCCAAGCACATTTAAACTGTTCTACTGTGTTAGCCTCAATCACCTGAGGATGGGAGACTATTCCACTTATCTATCACCCTTTCAGTAAAGTAATTTTTCTGCACATTTCCTTTGAATCTATAACCCTCCAGTTTATATTCATGCCCTCGTGTTCTATTACACCTCTTCCTTCGAAAAATGCCACCCTCCATTAGCCGTTCAAAACTGCTATCCCCCCTCTCCCTTCTCTGCTCCAAGCTATACGTGTTTAGTTCCTCTAGCCTTTCTTGGTATGATTTCTGACACCATTTTAGTTGCTCTTCTTTGCACAGTCTCTAACGTATTTATGTCTTTCTGGAGATATGGCCTCCAGAACTAAACACAGTATTCTAGGTGAGGGCGTATCAACGATCTATAAAGGGGCATCACTACTTCTCTCTTTCTGCTACTAATTCCTCTCCCTATGCAACCAAGCATCTGACTTGCCTTTCTCACTGCTTGGCTACGTTTAAGTCACATTAAATAATGACTCCAATAATGATATATTGAGCTTTCGGTTAATGGTTTTGTCAGCACTTCTCTAAGCTCTTTTAGTATCCTTGATTGTATCCCATCTGGCGCCATTAATTTGTCCACTTTCAGCTTTCTGAAGTTCTTTTAATACCGGTTCCTCAGAGAAAGAAATAGTTATTATCTCCTCTATATCACTTGCTATATAAAAGTGGTCCCTTCTTGATGTTTTAAATGTGTTTATTTTCTGATCACATCACTACTTCTTTATATGTATTATGTATTATGAATATGTATGTATATATGTATAGATACATATATAATGATATATATGTATCATTATTATTATTATCATTAGAAGTTTAATTATGATTGTTATCACTATTTATTATTATCATTTTTATCCTTGTTATTCTTCTTCTTATTATTATTATTATTATTATTATTATTATTATTAATAATATTATTATTATTATTATTATTGGTGTTATAATTATTGGTATTATTAGTGTTATTATTATTATTATCATCATTGCTATTATTATTATTATTATTATTATTATTATTATTATTATTATTATTATTATTATTATTATTATTA
>WWET01001419.1:0-20010 GCA_011038615.1 Limnodynastes dumerilii | reverse complement strand
ATATATATACGGTTATTGAAATAATGCACTGCTTAATATGTGACTTAAGCAAAACATTAATTTATCATATATTAGCTGCTGGTAGACTATTTGCAGACTACTTTTCATTTTCCCATCAGGTATATGGACTACTCTGGTGATGGAGTCATGATGATATAGAATGAAGCAAACTATATGGGTATTGCAGCCAGGGCTGTGTTAAACACAAGAGGAGACCTTAAACAGGGGTCCTCCAAATGAGCATAACACAAACACAAACATAAATAAACGTGTTTAAGAAACATGATTAATATAAACTGAGAATAATATAAAAGGCATGTTACCTCTCACCCAAGACACAACCCTTTCAATAAATATCAAAACAACTCTACCAACTTATTAAGAAAAAAAAAAAATAGACCCCAAGATCAAACCAACCCCAACACCAAAATTACACCCCAGATCACACTCCTATCATCTTATTAAAAAGCAGACCCTAAATCCACAATCCACATCCTTATTAAAAAACACAGACACTCCACATTCTCTTTAAGCATCAGACCACAGATCAGTCCCTTCACCATCTTCATAAAAAAATGGACCAGAGACCTCTTACCCGACATCTAGTCTACCCTGCAGCTCCTACTAGAATATGTATATTCCCTGCATTGTGATTGATGGATTGCTCCAATTATCCACCATTGTGATAAGATCGCCATTACTCTGACACCTTGTTTTAATGAAATACCTGCTGTTATCTCCTTATCAAAGGTGATTACCATAGAGACTGACAGTTGAAAGCTCAGGAGTAAAGCATTTTGTACCTAATGGAATGGGTCATGTTGGAGGGTCTGCTCTGATTGGTGAATAGCAAGAGCTGTCCACCAATCAGTATGCTTACAGTTTAAAAACTATGACAGATAGGGCATTAAGAGGGGGTGGGTACTAAACTAAATACCGGGGCATGTAGTGGAACCAAGGTCCACACTGGAGCAAACTGTATTTTGCCCCCTCCTCGTTTTGTTTTCGTTTTCTCCTGTTAAGAGGGAGTGGTGTGGGGGTTGGTTGCTATTTAGTAGATGATATATCCAATTGCTGACGTCATGCCCATGTGACCAGCTGAGAGAGAGAGAGAGAGAGAGAGAGAAAGAGAGAAAGAGAGAAAGAGAGAAAGAGAGAAAGAGAGAAAGAGAGAAAGAGAGAAAGAAAGAAAGAAAGAAAGAAAGAAAGAAAAAGTGTTATGGGTTTCCCCCCCTGCCCCTGCTGAGTTTGCAGCAGGGAGTAGCTACTCCTGCAACCACTGTGGATCATTATAAAAGTACTTCTGGAGCTTCAAAGAAGGCCTTAGATGTATGCACAGAACAGACACCTGTCCGCACAGAGCACCTACTTTGCCTATATGCGGACAGGTGGCTGTTCCTGACGTGCAGACGAGCTACCAGTCTGCTCCAGTGTTGGTGCAGATTGGCCAGTTTCTTGGAGGCTGTATATGGTTTATCCTATACATCTGTGAGGTTCAGTTCTAGAATAATTACATTATTGTCAGGCACACAGCTGCCTTAAGTAATTGGATTGATATGAATGAAACACGTTGGCTTGTTCCTACAACCTGCAGCTTATGATAGTCTGAATACTGACGTTATCCCAGCTTCAACAAGAAATGTATCTTCCGTAGCAAAGCTTCCTGATAAAGAGCACTGGTTATATTGATGTCTTCAACTTCAGCATTTTAATTGTCCTTGGAAGTCTCATCACACTAACGTCGACTTCGGCAAGACTATAACCTTAACATCATACAGAGCTGATGAACGTTAGAGTGGTGAGCTCAATAGTTTTGGATCTTGTGCTCCAGTTTATCATCCATAGTGGATAATTTGGAAAGTTTATCTAGTCTGGATATGTCTTCCTACTTTCCATGATATTCCATATTGCAAATGGATTCCTTAATCACTGCTGATGATCTCTGAGTCTGCTGCCAGGTTCTTTGTTAAATGTATAAAAAAGGAATCGCTCTTGGGGCTAGATTTACTAAGCTGAGAGAAAGGAAAAATAGAGATGTTGCCCATAACAACCAATCAGATTCTAGCTCTCACTTTCCTATTACATACTAAATAATGTGAGCTAGAATCTGATTAGTTGCTACGGGCAACATCTCCACTTTTCGATTCCCACAGTTTAGTAATTCTGGTCCTTGGTATTTATTTCAGCCATTCTATGATAAATAGAAAGTTTTTAAAGGGCTGATCAAACCCTATTTTATTACTGTCAGTTCTAGAATAAGTGTCTCTTACTATGTATCTAAGTCATGAGTCATCCAAATGCAGGTAAACACCATTCAGTTTATTATAAAGACCTGATTAGCATGATTGTAGGGCTTATTCCAGGAATTTCAGTGTCTGGCATCACAACAGACAAAAGCCTTTCTGTATATTTTTGTGACTTTTACCTTTCATTACTATGTCCAGTAACAATACAGTCTCTCTATAATCTCTTAAACTACCTATCCTTTTCAGTATATGTTAGATCTATCTGAATTTTCCCATGATCACTTACTGAGCATTACAGTTCTATATAGACGGAAGGACCAAATCCATATTCATAAGGTACTGGCTTAGTATTTAATGTTCATGTGCTGTTATTACAGATTTTTTTTTTTTAAATATACAGGGAAAAAAAATAAAGATGTTATGGATTGCTAAATATATATGGATATAACATTGAATATATTTGGTTGCTAACTTCTTTGAATACTTATTTGATGCCAATTTAATAGCTTAAGCGGGCCTCAAACTATACAATGTCCCTAGACAGATAACTTCAACAGTACAGTACATGCACTGTACAATGCACAGTGTAAGGCCAGAATTATACTAACATATTTTGCTGATCACCATTCACCCATCTTAATATAATTAGCACATCGACAGTCACATCCTTTAGTCAGAATATTACACGATTTCAGCATTTTTTTTAACCATTTATCGGCGTTACAACACATAAATCAAGGCCATACAAATGCACAGTAATCGAATTACAAATTAGCTATTTGTTTGCCGATATGCCCCATTATTAT
Source organism: Limnodynastes dumerilii (assembly GCA_011038615.1). Taxonomy (NCBI): domain Eukaryota; kingdom Metazoa; phylum Chordata; class Amphibia; order Anura; family Limnodynastidae; genus Limnodynastes; species Limnodynastes dumerilii. Next base: position 16,958 of record WWET01001419.1, on the reverse strand, counting down.
ATACTGTATGGCCAGCTTTACACATGTCTGTCTACATTCAGTTGCACCAGAGACACAGTAATTGCATACTTCATTAGCTTCTCACCACACTTGATGCTCTCCAGGTGAACGGGGAGGTTGCCTTGTGCTGCAGCAATTAATTTCATAGCAATAAAAAACTTAGCTGGACCGAAGTAACTCACATGGTTCGCTCCACACAGCTCTGTGATCTAGAAGAAAAAACACACACTCACACATGAAACCTACAGGGAATTCTTCTGTTCTAATGGATACAATAGCATTCACAACATATTTTCATTCATATACTGTATTTTCTACACATGTTTACCATTCACTTTGTACTATGAATGATTTTCCAGACACTGAAATTGCATGAAACCTAAGCAATTATATATTTAGCTATTCCCCAAAATGTCATTATGCTCAGGAAATGAGTGTCCAACTAAGTAGTAGATGTTGGCTGGTATATAGTGGTAGCTATAATGACAATTTAATTTGATTCAAATCAAATCCATTCAGTCCCAATGTTTTAACAACTCCTGTATTGCCACTGCTGCAACTAATCACTTAATACCGCTGAAAGTTGCTGGAAAGGAAGGATTATAGTGTTATACAATAATCAAACACAAAGGATAATTTATCACAATGGATTTTATTTTCTGAAACCCCCCTTTCCATTTGGTTTGCTGTGAAGTTTGCAAACTCCTCAAAAGATCAACAGCAAAACCTCAACAGTCAAACCATATTGTCTTAAAATGTAATGTTGGATACCAGTCTACCGTGAGGTCAACCATCCTTTGTGGCATGGAAAACCTGCAGTCCTTTTTGTAACATGTAACTTGAGATCCCAACTATGGTCCTGTCTGAGAGGTACTGTCTGCTTTGAGTCTACCTTGTGGACCTCCAACCACCATGTGAAGAAAGGCAACCAGTGTGACGTCAAGGCCAGCATCCAATGTAATTTAAAAAAAAACAATTTAAATTACTTTTAGTTAAAGGTCTTAATATACCTGAAAAGGGTCAGAACAATTACACTCACTCCACAATGAGAAAATATACATAGCCTTTACATGGGACACCTATTTCAGAATAAGCCATTCTTTTCTTTAAGAACATCAATTTTCAGGGGCTCCCACAAGTGACAGTAGAGGTCTCCTGGTTTGATGAAGCATACATGATCAGATGTTCTCATTATATTTATACCCCAAGCAAGGGCCAGACATCTTTCCTGGAAGAGATCCTGGACCAGACAGAAGCACACAGAATAGGAATTCTTCTAATAGGAAGCAACCTGGTAGGGACTACACATGCTACTCACAACCTAGATGGCATCTCAACAGTAGGGACTACACATACTACTCACAACCTAGATGGCATCTCAATAGTAGGGACTACACATACTACTCACAACCTAGATGGCATCTCAACAGTAGGGACTTCACATACTACTCACAACCTAGATGGCATCTCAATAGTAGGGACTACACATACTACTCACAGCCTAGATGGCATCTCAATGGTAGGAACTACACATACTACTCACAACCTAGATGGCATCTCAACAGTAGGGACTACAAATACTACTCACAACCTAGATGGCATCTCAATGGTAGGAACTACACATACTACTCACAACCTAGATGGCATCTCAATGGTAGGGACTACTCACACTAAACTACATTAGGCTATTTCCCGATAGTTTTCTCCATCTCTTATCTACTGCTTTAATTGTCCCAATTAGATGTCAATCCAGGCCACTATCTAAGTCACAGTGAAAATAAGAAAGTCAGTGTCAAATACTTTGACATAGCATTTTACAGAATCTTTGCTCCAGGTCACACACTGTTGCACCCAGCTCTTAGGAGTACTTGATGAGTATGTCTCATATACCAACACAAGTGAGATCTCTAAATTTAGACTTTGGGGGGCCCATAAATGTGTGATATACAGCGAATATCAAGTTACCAAAATACCAAATATACCAATTTGAGCAGCAAAATAAGATGCCCTCCTCCAGAGGGCTTACTGTCCACATACCACCAAATACCACCACATACCACCAAAAAGTTAGAGTTAGAGTTAGCCAGACTCCTGCTTGAAAATTCAAAATTTATCCTGTGTATATATAGACAAGGACACTATCGGTGGGGAAACAAAACGGGCTGTATTGTCACCAGAGCTCTTCAGGAACAGAGCACCAAATCCGATGGACCCTTAATTTAGAAAGTAGATGGCCATTTAGTACAAGATTATAATAGTAAGAGATTGCTGGTGCCTTCCTGACATATTACCAAGCACTATAAAACCTCAATCAGCTCAATCCCCTAAAAATGAGCTTCTGCCAAGCCATCAGCTGGTTAAAGACTACCTGTGAGTGTGGCACTATCCATTAACCTCTCCAGTCACTCAGGCAGCAATGGAAAATCGCTTTACCAAGCAGGAACTTTTGACAGTCATTAAAATGACCCCCGACAGCAAGAGCCCAAAGCCAGATGGATTTACAGTCTTACTACATAGTTTTCCAAAGGTGGCTAAGCTCAGTCTTTATAGTGTTCTACACTCTCCCTTAAGCCACAGACAAGATAAACAGGACCCTCTATGAACCTGTAATGATCACAAATAATACCCAGCCTGAATGCCCATTCTCTCGACATTTACTATAACTGGTCAGGTAGCCTACAAGCTAGCATTATATTTGGATGATGGACTGGATCCAGAATATCATATGCGAGGCTAATTACGCATTCTGAACCTGTAAGAACTCTGTGCGTGTGTGCACACAGCAGTTACGCATTGGAACATACTACCAACGATTCTGAATTACGCAAAATAACCAATTCCGATGGCGGGGCAGGACAACCCCAAAGAGAGTGAAACAGAAGCAAGATTATGTAAACCTCATATATTTCCCCTCTTTCTTCCCAAACAGCTTCACCTGAGGCCAACTCTAGCCAAATATAGAATGTTGATGGATTCTAATAAACAACAGATTAAAGCCAAGACAGTTAGCACGAGAAAGAGGTCTCTCTTTGTAATGCCCCATTTGCATGGTATGACAAGTCAGCATCATATATTGTAAAAATGAATGTGAAAAGAAAATAAGATAGAACAAAGCATACCACCAAAGCATTGCATCGGACATGCAGCAGGTCTGACGAGATTTATAAGTACAATGTAATAAATGCCTTATAGATGCAATATGATCATCATACTGTGTATATGAAGTATTAATCCTCTCTTTGCCAGCAACAGTTTAACACTGTCCTCTGCCAGCAAAACTGTCAGCTGCTGCCAATGTACAGACCGCTTTCCTAAGCTCTGTTGCCTGTCCAACACCCCATTCAGGCTTGGGCCCTGGTTACTTACTATTCTACATTTATATGAAATATTCTGTTCATATTTTTTCATAGATTTAGTTTTGCATTTTAAGATTTAAAAACACAAAGTGCTGCAGTATTTCAGTTAATATTTTGCATATATGTAAATAATCCTTTAATGAATATATAATAAATGTACTTGACTATGGTAACATGTGAATGGATTTGGTGCTTAAAAAATAACAAACATATATTACTGAGATTTTTTGTGCCTGCTTAAGCCTTTTTTACAATCAAAATCAAAATCCAACCACTTGGAAAGAATAACATGCCAACCTTCCCTTCCCCACTGGCGTTTTCAGCACTTCTCTGCCTCCCCCCCTTTTTTTAGATGCCTAATGACACTTATGAGTGCAACATTAACTAACCATATGTATTTCCCTCTTAAACAAATACGCATGGACAATGAGCAGCCCTCCATCCCAGCCTAATCTACATCCCTTCCCACACCCACTTTACTTAACTTCCCATGGAGGCTGCACAGCCACGCCTCCAGTCACTAAAAAACTATGTGCGGTCTTTAAAGACAGCACGTAGTTCATCTACCTGCCTAAGGGCATGCGCAGAATAAAACTACTGGAAAATACGCAACTAAGAAGCATCGGCTACTTAGGTCTGAATCAGGGCCTCCATGTATATATAGAATAATGTGGGGCTGATCCAGGTGCAAATGGTTACCCCACAGAACCATGTTGAAATGAAGGGGGGAAGAAAATTAAACTGTGCAAACAATATTAAGCTTGAGAGGTGACATTTACTAGCTCAACTCTAAATTGCAGTTTAAAATTAGAGGCTTAAAAAAAAGAAAGAATCTGCAACCTTGACACTGCAGCAATGTTTGTCCAGGTGCAGATGTAGACCATATTAGCCGCTACTCTCATGTTAGTAAAGGTGGTAGCGATTACAGGATTTATTCCAAGTTTGCCATTAGAAATGATCTCAACTAATTGCAGGACAGACAAAAAGAAAATTGTTGATTTTCTAAAAACACCTGAACACATGAATGGGATTACGTGCAGAAATTAGGCCAAAGGGAGACTAAAATTCCAGGCTTTACTCAACAAGCAGACACACAGATCAACTAAACAAACTAATGCTAAAATTAAACCGAAAACCTTTAATTAGTTCTTTAAGGATTTTTGTCTGTATTTACTGATATTACCATGGCAAATTTACTTACCTAGCTATGTACTATCAATAACATTCTGATTTTGTATGACAAATATTTACATTCAATGTGTCACAGAAAACAAATCAAAATACATAAGGATGTTTGTCCCCATTATTGTAACTATTTGTCAAATATTTGTGGAAGATATATAGGCTTTAGCTGTTCGAAAGAGCTATAAATATATATATAGTATATTTATAAATAACATCATAAATATGGTTCACTTGCAGCAACATTCTTAGCTACCTCTTAACCTGGATTGATCCAGAGTTGGGAGCATCAGCAAATTAGGATAAATTTGCACTTCAGTTGAACCGGTTTAATCAGTTTTTCCCCAAACACAGGAAGCATTGTTTTTGCCACTTGTATCAGGTCCTTGGTGTTTTCATAAGTGTGCACTTGCAGAGCCACCAGAAGTGGGTTACTACCAGGACTGGAGTCCCAGGCATGGTGAGAGAGGGGGGTCATCGATACTCACGTCAGCTCTCCAGAAGCAGGTATCATTTGTAAGAGGCAGATGGGTCACTGTCACCTGTCTTTTACTGCCGATACCTGCTACTGGAGAGCTGTACCGAGCTGTACCGGGCTGCACATCGGTCTGCCATGAATTGCTCCTACAGGTCTGCAGCACTAAACCAACATGTGTGGTGTCACATAGGAGTGAAGTGCCGCAGCCCCACAATTTTTGGTGGCAGCCCTGTACACTCACACCGGTTCTTGCTGTTATTCACAAAACTATGGATTGTTCACTATCCAAAAATTCTATATAAATAGTATGGAAATTATATTTTTACTTATTCAGATTCACTATTGGATGCATCATTGATGGGTTTACTTACATATCTTTTTTTCTCTATGTGTTAGCAACTTTAAAGTCCCTACATATTAAAATTAAATACACTATATGCATTGATGCTTGTTTTAAATGTAAATTCAAGGACTAGAATAGAGGAATTAGAGGGGGGAGAGCAGTCTTGTGATCACAGGTGATAACATCTAGTGATGTGTGAAGTATTTTCCAGTAAGGGGTTTCTCATTTATTTTGTAGCCTAAAATGATTCACTGCTAAGAGGTAGATTCTATAACATAAAAGACTAATATTGTATTAGAGGGGCTGTAGTGCTATGCTGCAGAACACTCAAGTAACTCAATAATTCAACAAAACATTTAGAGGCACTCTGCTCATTTTGTATGGTAATGGCTGGAAAGAGATTAAAAAGACCTGATAACAGGATTATGCTGTTCCTTGTAAATACCTTGCATTCTCATACAAACACTTAACACTGTCATCATTTTTGTGGTTTACCAAACTAAGCAGAGTAGTCCCAGGAGACAAACTTACTTCATTATCTGCTGATCAGCAGTAACAGCATTTGCAAAACCTTAAAAGACTGGTAAAGCAAGTGCATTAAAAAGAGGCCCAACTGGTCCTGTAAGTATGAAAGATATCATTTAACGTCATCACTCATTCTGCCTGTTCATGAAGCACTAAAATACAGATGCTCATGTCACTTCTGTCATTTTCATAAATACTACAAAAAAAATAACCTTTCTATTTTCTGGACCACCATAAACCTCACTTGCAGTTAACTTATGTATGTGTATATGTATGTATGAGACAATACTGTCACATCAATCATAGCCCACCTGGTGTAAAGTTTCAGCAGGTAGCTGCGATCCTCTGAACAGTTCACCCACTTTGCTGCTGTCAGCTGCCAGTCTTGCAGATCCTTCAACTTGGCACAAGGAGAAAAGCTCTGAGTAACGTTTCTGTTCATTTTCACTAAGAGGTAGACACAGTCCTGCAGCTGAAGCTCCTGGATCCATAAATCGGCTTCTGCCTATAGAACCTTAAGCCAAAAAAAAAAAAACACAAGAGGCTAAGAGCACTGGCTTCCCTTTACTTAGTTCGTTTCTCACTCCCTTCCTGTGCTTTCTCAACGAGAGGTAAAAAAGCCGAAAATAGGAGGTGTTACTGCAGCTGCTGATCCATCCTCTCTCTCTCTCTGCAGCAAATGCTCCTGCGTGCACAGATCAGCATTCTGCCGCCACCTGCTGTCAAAAGTTCAAACTTCACATTTACACACAAAATTGTTAAGGTAGACTGTCTACAACCTCATCCATCCATTATATATTTTAATATTGTCTTCCATCAAAGTTTATTAGGTAAAATTCTCTTAGTCTAACTCCAGAAGACATAACTTTAGTCACTACCCTTATTAACAGAAATTGGCAGGTTCCTTTCTGCAGTGCTGATATTTAATATAATTTTGTTAGTTCTCCTTACAGACTATTTATAAGTCATATTTGCAGGAAAATTGCATAACCATTTGTTCTTCTTCTATCCCTGAGCTTGCCATCATCTGCATTTTTGTAAAGCAGAATTTTTACATGTACTGTTTTGGAACAGCGCGTTGGCAACATCTATTTGGCATGTGTGGTGCAGTGTAAGCACCAGTGTAAGAGAGGACATTATATTTATTATATGGACACTGTTAAATGAACAATATGGACATCAACCAGTATCTTATTGTAAGTTCAGGGATTCTGGGGAGTACCAGACAGGGCAGAAAACTTGATAAGTTCAGTGGCATAAGGTCACTACTTAGGGCCATGCATCCAAACACCCATCAAGGGCGCTTGAAACATTTAGGGGCACCAACACAGGTGACCCTCAGGGATGTAGGGATGGGGAGGAAGGAGGGGGGCCTTTGTCTGGGGAGAGACAGTCAGTGTGGGTGCACATTATGTATATTTCTTTCTATTGGGGCACACTATGTTTAATATGGATTCGGGGCACATTTTGTATGTGGGGGCATGCTATTAACCCTTAGCATGCTGCCGCTTATGGTACTGAAAGGCGCAGCATTCCCTGAAACACATGGGCTTGCTGTGCCTTCTAGTACTATATGTGCCAGCATGCTAACGGTTAAAAGCATACTGTGATATGTTGGTTTTTTTTAATGTTAAATCATGTTTTAAAAGTTTTTAATACTTTTTTTTTTTTTTCAAACAAATTTTTTTTTTTTACTAAGGGGCGCGGTGTGTGTTGATTTTGGAAGATAATTGGCCACGATTTAAATGAATTACTCCTTAAGAAATTGCCATACATTGCTGTCGATTAAAAATCTCCGGCACAAAACGCCCCTTGGTAAATCTGACAATTTGGGAACGTAAATCGACAGAAAATTGCAGCGACAGCTGGTGAGTTATAATCACTGCCAAACTCACCCCTTAGTAAATGTAGTCCCAGGAATCCATGAATGAAGTCGTCTTGTTTAATTCATTGGACAGTATTACCCACGTATCATATTAATTTAGTTTTATGTTCAAATTGCTGCAATATGAGTATATGTTTTAAGTCCACTATTAAGAATTGCAGCTGGTTATCATAAAATATATTATATTCTAGGATTGCCAGTGCCTATCTATCATTATTGCCAACACTTGTATATTTTTTATTATTATTATTTTCTTAGCTAAATGTATCTGTTCTAAGTATCCTTTGCAATTGTAACCTTGACTCCTCATTTTATTGTGTTGTAGATGAGCTTACTTTCTTATTTCAAAGGATATTAGACAAAGGCTCTTTTATTGTATCAGTAAGTTATTTTGACTATAAATATAAGTGTGTCAGTGTTTAATAAAGTTTTTTGCGTTATTTATTAATAAAAATGTGTGTTTTTTAGGGTCTAAGGGTACAGCACTTTCTGTTTTCTGCTGTTTTTTTTACTGTAAGTTGTGAGGTCTCACTGTTCCATCTTTTATACTTTAGGTCTCCCCACTGTTCTCTCCATTATGCGCCTTTCTGCAACTGTCCCCTCTATAATCATACACTCAAATTTTCGTTGTGTAACATCTGCCCCGCGCATACACAGTCATTTGTCTGTAACCTGATGCCAGGTGGGAGAGGGGTGAGGTAGTGACAAGATGGCTGTGTTTCTGGACTTATTACTTTCTCAAGGCCTTGTCACCAGTCATGGACCTATTATAAGGAACAGCCATTCTGACACTTGTATCTGTAACCACTGGAATATGTAGACTGTGCAGAGGTTATCAGCATCAAAGGCTTGCCAGAGCTCTTCTATAGACTGGCTGGAGTCAAAACCACAGGGGGTACTGAGCTGTGTTTTCTCTTAAGGTGGCCATACACTAGAGCAATTATCGGCCCGATCACCCAGTTATCGGGTAATCGGGCAAATAATCGCTGTAGTGTATGGTCAAGATTTTTTCAAACGCCAAATAAACTTACCAGAAACTCTCTGGTATGATTATTTAGTCTTCTGAAAAGTTTAATTTATATCGGCTTATAGCGCCTGATATTTTAAGGGAGCCAATCAGCAAGCTGTAAAGGCTCCCTATTCCTGCAATAGATGCTGCTCTATATCTATATACAAAGCTGCTCCGCCAGGTTTGAATTATACCTTCAAAGCTGTCAGAGCAGTATAGTACATAGATATACAGCAGCGGTTATTGCAGGAAGTAGTATAGACAGGGATCAGCTGGAACCTCGCTGTGTGAAGCGCGGCTTCGGCTAATTCTTGTCTGTACTTCTCCTGCAATAACCGCTGCTGTATATCTATGTACTATACTGCTCTGACAGCTTTGAAGGTATAATTCAAACCTGGCGGAGCAGCTTTGTATATAGATATAGAGCAGCATCTATTGCAGGAATAGGGAGCCTTTACAGCTTGCTGATTGGCTCCCTTAAAATATCAGGCGCTATAAGCCGATATAAATTAAACTTTTCAGAAGACTAAATAATCATACCAGAGAGTTTCTGGTAAGTTTATTTGGCGTTTGAAAAAATCTTGACCATACACTACAGCGATTATTTGCCCGATTACCCGATAACTGGGTGATCGGGCCGATAATTGCTCTAGTGTATGGCCACCTTAAGAGAAAACACAGCTCAGTACCCCCTGTGGTTTTGACTCCAGCCAGTCTATAGAAGAGCTCTGGCAAGCCTTTGATGCTGATAACCTCTGCACAGTCTACATATTCCAGTGGTTACAGATACAAGTGTCAGAATGGCTGTTCCTTATAATAGGTCCATGACTGGTGACAAGGCCTTGAGAAAGTAATAAGTCCAGAAACACAGCCATCTTGTCACTACCTCACCCCTCTCCCACCTGGCATCAGGTTACAGACAAATGACTGTGTATGCGCGGGGCAGATGTTACACAACAAAAATTTGAGTGTATGATTATAGAGGGGACAGTTGCAGAAAGGCGCATAATGGAGAGAACAGTGGGGAGACCTAAAGTATAAAAGATGGAACAGTGAGACCTCACAACTTACAGTAAAAAAAACAGCAGAAAACAGAAAGTGCTGTACCCTTAGACCCTAAAAAACACACATTTTTATTAATAAATAACGCAAAAAACTTTATTAAACACTGACACACTTATATTTATAGTCAAAATAACTTACTGATACAATAAAAGAGCCTTTGTCTAATATCCTTTGAAATAAGAAAGTAAGCTCATCTACAACACAATAAAATGAGGAGTCAAGGTTACAATTGCAAAGGATACTTAGAACAGATACATTTAGCTAAGAAAATAATAATAATAAAAAATATACAAGTGTTGGCAATAATGATAGATAGGCACTGGCAATCCTAGAATATAATATATTTTATGATAACCAGCCGCAATTCTTAATAGTGGACTTAAAACATATACTCATATTGCAGCAATTTGAACATAAAACTAAATTAATATGATACGTGGGTAATACTGTCCAATGAATTAAACAATACGACTTCATTCATGGATTCCTGGGGCTACATTTACTAAGGGGTGAGTTTGGCAGTGATTATAACTCACCAGCTGTCGCTGCAATTTTCTGTCGATTTACGTTCCCAAATTGTCAGATTTACCAAGGGGCGTTTTGTGCCGGAGATTTTTAATCGACAGCAATGTATGGCAATTTCTTAAGGAGTAATTCATTTAAATCGTGGCCAATTATCTTCCAAAATCAACACACACCGCGCCCCTTAGTAAAAAAAAAAAATTTGTTTGAAAAAAAAAAAAAAGTATTAAAAACTTTTAAAACATGATTTAACATTAAAAAAAACCAACATATCACAGTATGCTTTTAACCGTTAGCATGCTGGCACATATAGTACTAGAAGGCACAGCAAGCCCATGTGTTTCAGGGAATGCTGCGCCTTTCAGTACCATAAGCGGCAGCATGCTAAGGGTTAATAGCATGCCCCCACATACAAAATGTGCCCCGAATCCATATTAAACATAGTGTGCCCCAATAGAAAGAAATATACATAATGTGCATCGGCCCAGAGCAGCGATGTTACGCTGAGCGCTACAGCGCTCAGTGTAACATCGTAGCTCTGGAGCAGGCCCTATGACACAAGGAAGCTAATGTGGTTAAAAGAATGTTGAATTTGACACTCAAATGACATTGATTCCAGCAGTAAGATAGTTGTAGTAGGTATAAATATTAAGATTTGTATCAAAACTTCTAAATATGTGCAAAGACATCCCTAAATGGAAATGTAATGCAAATAATTAATGTAAAAAAAATAACATTTAAATTATGACTCTTTAGTTCTGGCATTGATCAATGTATACTGTACTTTACCACACACAGGGCAGCTTACACATTAGAGGACCATAAAACGTACATGCCAGGCAGCGAGTGCTGGGGGAGGGGGCAGGTGACACGTGTGTGTGTGTGTGTGTGTGTGTATGTATATATATGTGATGAAAGTTTGTTAATAACTGAAATGTTGGACCAAACTTATTTAGTTACGTTTTTATTTATTACTAAAGACAGTGAGTGCCTGACATTTATATAGTTCTATATTGGTATACGTCCAGTCTGAGCACCACTGCACTCTGATGATTTGGGAGAAATGCCCTTCACCTTTGTTTGGTTTCTATATATATGTATATAGATTACATTATATCGCGGCGGCACAATAATACCTACTGCATAACAAGATGGGATATATATCAATGTTGTTTGACCACGCCCCTTTTGCGCCGTGCCGCCGCTTAGCGGTGGCACAATCATGCCTACTACATATCAAGTATCAAGAGAGATATATATATCAATGCAAAAAATTTAACCGGGGGGGTGCAATTTTGGGATTTGCCCCAGGTTCCATTTACTCTAGATACGCCCCTGAGGTAGTGTATGTGTTTGTGACATCAGGTAGTGTGTGTGTGTGACATCAGGTAGTGTGTATTTGTGTGACATCAGGTACTGTGTGTGTGGCATTTATTTTTTTATTACCTTGAAAAATAAAATATTTAGTAACTCTATTACCCACTTTAATCTGAGAGCACTCCTGAGTGATTTAAGATGAACCAAGACTGTAATCAGAGTTTGGTTAGGATTGCACATATCAGGACTGTCACTCAAGGAGGAGGAGGAGGAGGGGGGGAGGGGAAAGCCACTGTTGGGCTGGCTCTGTAATACTTCTATAAAATACCCCAGAATGCGCTTCTGCAGATGATAAGAAAGGCTGGAGTAATCTGTGCAGGTGCTTTGGCTCTGAACGCAAGGCGGCTCCATGATGGTGCAGGCCAAAAGAGTTAGTAGCGCCAGGGGCAAAAAGGAAAAATGGTGCCACCTGACCCTGAATTCCAAGCCAATTTAACCAAACATATTAACTTACTGGTGCCCTCTTAAGATTTGCACCGAGCGGCCACCCTTATAGCACACCCCTTGTTACGGCCCTGTGACATCATGTAGTGTATGTGTGTGTGTTAGTGTGACATCAGGTATTGTGTGTGTGTATGTGTGAGACATTAGATTGTGTGTGTGTGACATGAGGTAGTGTGTGTGTGAGATAGTGTGTGTATGTTAGAGAGAGGCTTTATTTTATTTCTTACAACTTTTGGGGGGACCTTTCCTGTTATCTGCCCCCCATCAAAATTATACAAGAAATACAAAGTAGGAGTGCTAATGAGAACTGGATAATATATAAATATTTATTAGAGAGAACTACTCAGTATAACATACAATCAATAAAAATCCCACAAAGAATATATCATAAAAAGTAACAATTAAAAAGAAAACAGTTTAAACACTGATAATGGTAAAGATGCCAATGTGCCAAGATGTAAGGTGTGCTATAGGAAATTGGGAATACCACATGTATGTGTAGTGATGATTTAGATTGTGGTTTTCATCAATAAAGTCAAAGGATAAATTATGGTATATACACAACTTGGTAAATGAAGATCCATAGCTCCGGAGCAAATAAAATCAGGTGGAATTGTTGGTGCCGCTAAAAATGCTATAAAAGTATGAGTGCAGATGAGATAATTACTCACTCCACTGACAGATAAAGGCGTTCCTCATATAGAGCTCACCATTTAAATGAGCTCCAACTCAGTTGTATAGATGAGGACGGTGGATGAGGCAATAGCGGGTGTTACCATTTCTCTGGCAAGGTTTTATCAAAGAGTTAAGTGGTTTAAATAGAATTGTGGGCAGTCCAATAAATTGGTACACCGTTAATAAAGTATCTGTATCGTTTTTTGTAATCTTTGAATATCAATATAAATACATAGAAACAAGTCAATAAACAAATACAAAATAAATAAATAAACAGAAAAACAAACAATAAATCAATAATATACGATAAACTGCTAAATAGCTGCATACATAAATACATCAAAGAATAGCTAGATGGCAGCAAAGTGTTTGAAAGGGCTAGGAAACAACAAGTACCGATATGAATTGTTATGTCATATTGATAAATAGAAAAATTACGACTAAACACTGTAATAATTAGATGAATTCATATCAATATAATTAGGTATATATGTATAAAGAAAAAAAACATGTATAGCTTAACAAGTTTCTACACCCAAAATTAGATATATTCATAATAACATGATAAAAAATCAAAAGGCACAATCCATTAATTTTCTAAGGCTTTCCATAATAGTATTGGGATTCCAATGTTAGGCAAGGCAATGTCCTCCAAAATAACACAATAGGACTACATTCAAAAATAGCAAAGAATGTCCATGAAAAAGGAGCATAACAAGGTAATACTCAGCAATGGTCAGACGCTAACTGAAACGCAGGAGATACCATTCACGATGTAATATGGAGACTTCAGATGATTAGTCAATAAGGTAAGGCACCAAGAGGCAGCATCCCAAGTCCAGCCCGACGACGGTCGTTTCGGTGCTCCCAGGCACCATCATCAGGGGACAGGAGAACCGGTCAGCTGCAGGTAAGAGTCATACACAATAAAGCCCAAATAAATAGAAAGCACTCACCCGCCATAGGTCCACACGTGCAAACCGCGGTGCTTCCGCCTCAGGTGACGGCCCCCGGAAGACCCACGTCATCACGGTCAACGGCGCCAACATCCGCCTGAAGGGGGAACACAGGGCGGGCAGTCAAGGAGCCACGTCACTGCTTCACCCAGCTCTAGGACGCCGTCACGGCGCCATGGCAACAAGGGAATCACAGCAGCATGCACCTGCTAGCTCACGCACTCGGTAGAGACGGGTGACCACAGGCCAGGGAGAAACACAATAAACAAAAAAAATATAATAATAAGCAGAATAAATAGAAATAAAAAGAATAACCAAAAAAGATATAAAAAGATTAAATAAACAAAAAACTATTAAAGAAAACAGTGCAAATTCAATTCTTCATTCATACCCATGGGAGCCAATAACTTGAAAAGATAAATTAACTTAGATTCCTTCTGAAGCAGAAGTAACTCCCTATTTCCACCCCTTCTAAGAGGCGGAACATGAGCTAGGGGCATACAACGCATGTCATTAAGCCTATGACCATATTCCGCAAAATGTCTTGCGACAGGCTGTGTTTTATTGTCAACCGTTGTGGCAGCACGTTTGATAGAGCACTTGTGCATAGCCAACCTCTCCTTGAAACGTCTAATAGTTTTCCCTATATATATCTTAGGGCATGGACACATCACTAGATACACAACATATCTACTATCACAAGATAGTCTATGCTGAATCTTAAATTTCAGATCAATGGTTGGATGATCAAATACATCACCAGTCATCATGTATCTGCAATAGACACAACCCAAACAATTAAAGACACCATTTTTGGGTCTCAACTAATTTTCAGATACAGTAACCTTAATATAATTTTGAACCAATCTGTCGCGTAGATTGGGGCCCCGCTTGAAACTAATCATAGGCAAAGCACTACAAAGAGGACCAATCCTAGGATCAGTGGCAATAATATGCCAATGATTATAGAGGGCACGCCGCAATATAGGCGACAGAGTGGAATATGTGGTACAAAAAATCATTATCAGTTTGTCTAGGGGTTCTGTCAACCAACAAAGTATCACGGTCCAGACTTAAACAACGTGCAATAGCGTCAGAGACCTCCCTCTCACGGTACCCCCGTTGAATGAATCAATCAACCATAGCACGTAGAGCTCCCGGCAGCTCCTCAGGGTTAGATGTACACCTCACCACACGAATTAGTTGGGAGTAGGTCGTGCACCCCAATAGATTGAATGTATCCCCATTAGGTGGGTGCGTACCTAGCCACTTGTTGGTTTTTTTCTATATTTAAACTTCTTTGGTTATGCACCACTTATAAGACGAAGCAATTAGATAAGGACTTTATCAATTTTTTCTTCTCTTTATTTTGATGATGGATTTGAATCCTAGCACTGTTGAAGATTATACCAGCACCAAACGGTATACTTCGGATGAGATATTGCATATTTTAAGAGACAACACGGATTGTCTATCTTTTGACATTGATACCCCTGCGGAAATCTATGCTGACCTTTTGAAATTAAAGAAACAGGAGATAGATTTAAGGTTACACGCATTAACGTTAACACAGTACCATAATGACAAATGAATTCCTAAAGGCTTCAGATTGCGCAATCAGCCTACGATTGGCAGGAGTGATAAGATTTTTTGCCAACAGTGGTGCCACATTTTAAACCAGTGCTCGTTTGATTTAATGGTTTTGGTTGTGGAGAAAGTTAACAGTGACATTGATTTAATTAGGCATGAGATAGCAGCACTTGAGGCCACTGGTCTAAGGGCATTAAGGGATGACAAGTCCATTGATTGGACTAATAAATTGGAGAGTGCACTTAGCACTTTTGAATCAGATTTGCTGGCTTTTAAAAAGCGTAAATATCGTGTGGTCAAGGACGATTATAGGGAAAGGAGGGTATACTCCTGGACCAACAACGCATACAATTTTAGATCTAAATCTAGTGTACGACGTCAACAACGACCAGTCGCAAATAGGTCATTCACAGACTTGGAGTCTCAAGCCTCGCTTTCGGACTCTGATAGCTCCCAGCGTGATAGGTCCGGTAACCCACGTTTTTTACGAGAGGACATAGGGACCAGGAGCAAGAACAAAAAAGAAAGGGCGCGAGGCACAAACGGCACAAGGGGCCAGCTAAACAGGAGATAGTTGTCTATAATCTTTCCAGTTACTCTCCATCTGCAGCTGAAATGTGTATTCTCAATAGGGGTCTATCATTTGTTGAGACCCATCAGCAAGATCGCTTTGAGGTGGAGGTTGACCTATTTAAATTTCAACGTTTATTAAAGTTACGTGACTATTTTGCCAAAGATCCCAGTACCGTTCAAAGTATGCCTTTCAAGACGAAGTCAGTCTTTGACTCCCCGGTCCAGAATTAATCGATTGAGACCTATATGAGACTTGTGAAAAGAGACATCATGGCGCAATGGTCAGCAGGTAAAATTAAATATTCCAATCTTTCCTCTGTTGAAAAGTCAGCTATAAAGTCCTTACAGAACAATTCATCTATTGTAATACGGCCCGCCGATAAGGGCGGGGCCGTGGTAATTTTGAATAAATCTGAATATATTCAAGAGACATTGCGTCAATTGACGGACACTAGTTGCTATGAAGTATTGTCCTTTGACCCTACGTCTAATTACAAACAAGAAATTGATCTTATACTTATGGAAGCCCTTGACAGTGGTGAAATCTCACCTGAAACGAAACGTTTTTTGCAACAAGATGCACCCATCACTCCTTTGATTTACCTATTACCCAAGATTCTCAAAACGCTGGTGTACCCCCCGGGGAGACCTATCATCTCCTCGAGGAGTTCACTCAGCCAGCCTTTATCACAATATGTGGATTTTTATTTGCAGACAGCTGTGGTCACGACCCCTACATATGTGAAGGACTCATTAGATGTAACAAGCTTGTATACGAACATTGTACACAAAGAAGGTATTGAGGCGTCTAGGTCTGCTTTACAGGCCATTGGACGATCGGATGGGCCCTCTATTGATTTTCTCATTACTCTTATGTCATTTATTTTGCAACATAATTACTTTTTGTTTCAGAACACTTTTTATTTACAGAAGCAGGGCACGGCAATGGGGTCAAACATGGCCCCATCCTATGCCAAT
>WWET01001418.1:365170-375356 GCA_011038615.1 Limnodynastes dumerilii | reverse complement strand
CCGGTCCTTTTATGAGGAAAAGAGAGGAAAATTAATATAGGAAGCTGACCATCTTTATTTTGTAACTTTCGACGCCTTTTTTTCACTAACTTTGGCGTTGGCGTTCAGGAGTCCTCATAAATACATCCTTTTTCTGCATTAATTGAAAAACTACAAAGTTGTAGTATCGATATTCCCAATACACCCCTCAAAAGGATCAAAATGTACCTGAATAAATTCGATATGGTATATAATGTTAAAGTTGTAACATACACTATGTATTTTGCTGATTGATAATGTATATTTTATAATTCTTCTTTTTATTGGTTACTATCAAAGTACCGCCCACTGTTTATAAATACCCCTCCGTCTTTCACATCACTATCACCCTTAGGAAGTCTAATCTTTAGATGAAACGCGTTGGTATCATATCATGATTGTTTTTATACAATAAAATGCTTTTTATTGACATCTGAAATAATGTCTTCTCTTCACGTGAGTAGGAAATCATATTAATACTAAAACAGCTCCCGTGTGTGAGATTTAACTGCACCAGATTTGGCGCGTCTTTCTTATCTCCCCTCACTGCAAGCCTGACTGTAAGGCCCCCTGACGATCCGGACCTGAGGTGAAGGATTTTGCCAGAAACATCTGGGACGCAACGCATCACAGCAGCAGCCAAACTATTCCTGTCTAGAAGCACGGCCAGCACTCGCAACTCTGCCGACAGTGAAGAACTACAGGCTCGCTCTACATTCAGACAAGCAAGGAGATATAAGCACACACCACGGAGACCCTGAAAACATTGAACATCGGAACGGTGAGTGCCCGCTTTCACTTTCCAAGCACCACTGTATCTATCTTCATGAACAATGTGTTAGAGCTGTATCAAGGCTGAACTAAAAACTCTAACAGTAGCTCAATCACCAAGGAACATTTAATCAGACTATTCACTGCAAAATTGAACGAAACTGTAAATTATACCACTGTCAGCAGTACAAACTGACATTGTGAAAACCTCTCATTCCTAAGAACTGCACTCCTGTATATATATATTTTTGTGTAAAACAATATCCTTCTCATGTGAATAAGTACTTTGATATTGTTAGTGACGAGCGCAGTAAGGTACCAATTACAAACAACTACTAAATTTACTGTATGTACATGTTCTGGGAGACTGTGCCTATACCTTGCATACTTTTGCAGCTGTCCTTTCAATACCTTCTGGAGCTGAGCGCTGGGGACCACGTGAACCCCCTATTACGGTTTCACGACCTAGTAATAAAAAAAATAAAAAGTCTAATCCAACCTCCCCAGTATTCCCCATCAATGTCTCTCCAGCCTTCCCAGTATTTCTTATCATGTCTCTCCAGCCTCCCCTAGAATTCCCCATCATATCAGCCTCCTCAGTATTCCCCTTTGATATGTCCCCAGTCTCCCAGTATTCCTCATTCATATGTCTCCAGCTCCCCAGTATTCCCCATTATTATGGCTCCAGCCAGGGCCGCCATCAGGGGGGAACAGCAAGGACTATTGTCCCAGGCCCGGAGCTGATGGGGGCCTGCCGATACTTACCTAGCTCTGTAGCAGAAGGTATAGGCGTTATCCTACCAATGATGTCACATAGGGTGGGGCACCACGGCTGTGTCCAGGGCCCCGTATTTTGTGACGGCTGCCCTGGCTCCAGCTCTCCAGTATCCACATCATATGGCTCCAGCTCCCCAGTATTCCCCATTTATATAAATCCAGCTCCCAGTAATTCCCCATTCAGTAGTCTCCAGCCTCCCCTGTTTATAACTTACTTACCTTTGATGTGTTTCATCTATGTCTCTCCTCCGCGATGCACACTGTCTTCTCTGTGGCACTGGCGTGCCAGCATCATTTGCATAGCCGTAAAGTATTTTGTTTTCTTTTGTCGGCCGATGCACCAGTTGTATAGGACAGCTGAAAAGGGGTTTGCTATCAGCTGTTCAGTGTAACAGCTGATAGCAGGCCTTTTACAGCAACGATTGCCAGACCTGATTCTCTTTGTTATATGGAGCCGCAAAACACAATCTTTTGGGCCACATGCGGCCGGTGGGACGCGAGTTTGACATGCCTACAGCAATAAAACCAGACAGTCCAAGATATCTCATTTATACTGGCTTACACATGTATGGGTTCTGGTTGGCTAAAGCAGAAAGTGTTAGTTACCCTGCAGGCCTATAAGGATAATGACTGCCCCATAAATACAAGTGATAGAACCCTCAAGGTAGGGTGACCAACTCACCAATGGGCCAAGCCGGGACAGGGGGGCGATCAGCGCTGTAGCCCAAAAGAGAAATTTTTTTGTAAAGTCCTTTTTGGTGCTAACCCTTTGAAAACACCAATTACTTATTAAAATCAGTGAAATGTGCTTGTCTGCCCACTTTAATGTCAGTTTTTGTGCCCAGAACCACTTTGGGCCAGGCTGAACTACACTGAATTATATGCAGGGCAACCCTACTGGTTTTATGGCAGTGTGAGGTCAGTGGCCCAAAGCCATTTAACTTTTTGAAAACACCAATTACTTATTCAAATCAGTAAAAAGTGCCAACCTGCCCACTTTAATGCCAGTTTTTATGCCCAGAACAACTTTGGGCCAGGCTGGACTAAACTGAATTTGATGCAGTACATTCCAACTGGTGTGATGGCCGATTGAGATCAGTGGCCCAAAGCCATTTAACCCTTTGAAAACACCAATTACTTATTAAAATCAGTGAAATGTGCTTGTCTGCCCACTTTAATGTCAGTTTTTGTGCCCAGAACCACTTTGGGCCAGGCTGAACTACACTGAATTATATGCAGGGCAACCCTACTGGTTTTATGGCAGTGTGAGGTCAGTGGCCCAAAGCCATTTAACTTTTTGAAAACACCAATTACTTATTCAAATCAGTAAAAAGTGCCAACCTGCCCACTTTAATGCCAGTTTTTATGCCCAGAACAACTTTGGGCCAGGCTGGACTAAACTGAATTTGATGCAGTACATTCCAACTGGTGTGATGGCCGATTGAGATCAGTGGCCCAAAGCCATTTAACCCTTTGAAAACACCAATTACTTATTAAAATCAGTGAAATGTGCTTGTCTGCCCACTTTAATGTCAGTTTTTGTGCCCAGAACCACTTTGGGCCAGGCTGAACTACACTGAATTATATGCAGGGCAACCCTACTGGTTTTATGGCAGTGTGAGGTCAGTGGCCCAAAGCCATTTAACTTTTTGAAAACACCAATTACTTATTCAAATCAGTAAAAAGTGCCAACCTGCCCACTTTAATGCCAGTTTTTATGCCCAGAACAACTTTGGGCCAGGCTGGACTAAACTGAATTTGATGCAGTACATTCCAACTGGTGTGATGGCCGATTGAGATCAGTGGCCCAAAGCCATTTAACCCTTTGAAAACACCAATTACTTATTAAAATCAGTGAAATGTGCTTGTCTGCCCACTTTAATGTCAGTTTTTGTGCCCAGAACCACTTTGGGCCAGGCTGAACTACACTGAATTATATGCAGGGCAACCCTACTGGTTTTATGGCAGTGTGAGGTCAGTGGCCCAAAGCCATTTAACTTTTTGAAAACACCAATTACTTATTCAAATCAGTAAAAAGTGCCAACCTGCCCACTTTAATGCCAGTTTTTATGCCCAGAACAACTTTGGGCCAGGCTGGACTAAACTGAATTTGATGCAGTACATTCCAACTGGTGTGATGGCCGATTGAGATCAGTGGCCCAAAGCCATTTAACCCTTTGAAAACACCAATTACTTATTAAAATCAGTGAAATGTGCTTGTCTGCCCACTTTAATGTCAGTTTTTGTGCCCAGAACCACTTTGGGCCAGGCTGAACTACACTGAATTATATGCAGGGCAACCCTACTGGTTTTATGGCAGTGTGAGGTCAGTGGCCCAAAGCCATTTAACTTTTTGAAAACACCAATTACTTATTCAAATCAGTAAAAAGTGCCAACCTGCCCACTTTAATGCCAGTTTTTATGCCCAGAACAACTTTGGGCCAGGCTGGACTAAACTGAATTTGATGCAGTACATTCCAACTGGTGTGATGGCCGATTGAGATCAGTGGCCCAAAGCCATTTAACCCTTTGAAAACACCAATTACTTATTAAAATCAGTGAAATGTGCTTGTCTGCCCACTTTAATGTCAGTTTTTGTGCCCAGAACCACTTTGGGCCAGGCTGAACTACACTGAATTATATGCAGGGCAACCCTACTGGTTTTATGGCAGTGTGAGGTCAGTGGCCCAAAGCCATTTAACTTTTTGAAAACACCAATTACTTATTCAAATCAGTAAAAAGTGCCAACCTGCCCACTTTAATGCCAGTTTTTATGCCCAGAACAACTTTGGGCCAGGCTGGACTAAACTGAATTTGATGCAGTACATTCCAACTGGTGTGATGGCCGATTGAGATCAGTGGCCCAAAGCCATTTAACCCTTTGAAAACACCAATTACTTATTAAAATCAGTGAAATGTGCTTGTCTGCCCACTTTAATGTCAGTTTTTGTGCCCAGAACCACTTTGGGCCAGGCTGAACTACACTGAATTATATGCAGGGCAACCCTACTGGTTTTATGGCAGTGTGAGGTCAGTGGCCCAAAGCCATTTAACTTTTTGAAAACACCAATTACTTATTCAAATCAGTAAAAAGTGCCAACCTGCCCACTTTAATGCCAGTTTTTATGCCCAGAACAACTTTGGGCCAGGCTGGACTAAACTGAATTTGATGCAGTACATTCCAACTGGTGTGATGGCCGATTGAGATCAGTGGCCCAAAGCCATTTAACCCTTTGAAAACACCAATTACTTATTAAAATCAGTGAAATGTGCTTGTCTGCCCACTTTAATGTCAGTTTTTGTGCCCAGAACCACTTTGGGCCAGGCTGAACTACACTGAATTATATGCAGGGCAACCCTACTGGTTTTATGGCAGTGTGAGGTCAGTGGCCCAAAGCCATTTAACTTTTTGAAAACACCAATTACTTATTCAAATCAGTAAAAAGTGACAATCTGCCAACTTTTATGCCAGTTTTCATGCCTAGAACCACTTTGGGCCAGGCTGGACTAGATTGAGTTTCATTCGGGGCATCCCTACTGGTGTGATGGCAGTGTGAGATCAGTGGCCTAAAGTCATTTAACCCTTTCAAAACACCAGTTGCTTATTCAAATCAGTAAAGAATGCCAATCTGCCCACTTTAATGCCAGTTTTTGTGCCCAGAAACACTTTGGGCCAGGCTGAACTAGACTGAATTTGATGCAGGGCATCCCTACTGGTGTGATGGCAGTGTGAGATCAGTGGCTCAAAGCTATTTATTTTTTTAAATGGCAGTCTTGTCTGCCCATTTTGTGCCAATCTATTCCACTGTTCAGGCTGCTTTTAACTGTTTACTTCAGGACACCTCCACCTAACGTAATTTATTATTTAGATAAGTTCTACATATTTATGAATCATTAAATAACAGAAACAGAAGAAACAGAATAAACTGGACGAATAAGAAACCAACTTCAGCCTCGTAGAAAATTCCACAGATAGACAGTGGCGTCAGGAGTCCATCTGTGACCTTTTCTCACTTAAGTGCACGCTAACTTATACTCATAGAACTGGATCTAGTCTCCCACAAGGTGAACGGCGACTTCTGTGTTCTACACGTGTGTATGCTATGAGTGCCATGATCACAATGCTATACATACGATCCAGGGATCCAACATTTATTTTTTTTCTACAGGAACTGTGGGTGGGTTGTGGCAGCGAGTGGGAGGGCTTTATTATTAAAAAGGCAGAAATGACAACTTAAAGGGCAGACGCACAATTCATACTTCCAATCAGGCCAGGTTGGAAATTTTAAAGAACGGTCCATTTGGCAGGACTCTGTGTGATTGGTGGGATATAGCCGAGCATTGAACACAGTGCTGTCATAAGTCTGAAGAGAACGAATGCCTATACTGTACAAAACCTTTTTAAAATCTCCAGACATCGCTGTAGAATGAGTGTAAAAAAAATGGCTGCTGCAGCTACCTATTAATCCTTACCATGCTGTGCCATATAGTCCTATATGCAGCAGCATGGCAAGGGTTAACAGCACGAGACGGCATACCAAATCACCCTGAACCTAAAAGACATGAACCACTATCCCCCCATCCTAAAATAAATGTAACAATGTTCCCCTTTACTACATTAAATAACTAACTTTCCTCCGTGCACTATATAATTAAATAATTATCCTCCGCCTGTACAATACATAAATAAATGTCCTCCGCCTGTACAATACATAAATAAATGTCCTCCGCCTGTACAATACATAAATAAATGTCCTCCGCCTGTCTGCAAGCCGTTGAATCTCTTTGTCCGTGCCACTGGTAATATTGTGCTATTGCACGCTTGCCTGTTTTGCTTCTAAATTTAAAAGAGGATTCTGTGATGATTAGCTTTGCCACACAGGCACAAGTCCAGCTTGTTGCTGTTGTAGATAGACGGACCGATTTTCATCCGCGGTGGGCCGTAGTAAATATTCAACAAATAAAGGATTAAAATTTGTGTTTAGTGTGTCAAGGTTAGTGCAATTTTACTCAAACACCTCAACGCGTTTCTCTACTATCTGTAGTTTCCTCAGGAGGAGACTACAGATAGTAGAGATAGACATGCAAGAATATAGCATGTAGAATATAGCATGCAAGACCCAACTCCTCATTGAGGCCAATGGGTGTTAAACAGTCAAACAGATTAATTAATTTTGCCTCCTTCTTTAGTAGCAATAAATCCCTATTCTCACCACGACGTAAAGGAGTATCAGTGAGTTGGATAGCTTTTTTAATCGAGGAACTATGGTCCTTGAGCACCCGGGATGTTTTCCCGATATATATTTTTTTACACGGGCACAGGATAAGGTATACAACAAATTTTGATTCGCATTTTAGTCTATGCTTGATTTTAAAATTTAAGTTTTTTTCAGGGTGTTTAAAATTGTCCCCAGTGATTAGGTATTGACAATTAATACACCCTGGGCATTTGAAGACCCCTGGTTTCGCTGACAGCCAGTTTTTATTTTTTATGGGTAAAACATCTCGTTTAACAAGTGAATCTTTGAGACTAGGGCTCCTTTCAAAACTAAACATTGGCGGACCTCCCACGATCTTCCCAATTTTTGTATCTGACTCTAAAATGTGCCAGTGTCGCCGTATGACCTGTTTAAAAGTTCCTGACATTGTCGAAAAGGTAGTTTTAAAGATCATCCGATCTTTAGCGGACTTATCCACAGTTCTAGGTTCCAATAATTGGTCCCTATTCAATTTAAGACACCTATCAATGGTAGACTTGATTTCCTTATTGGAATAACCTCTTTGCCTGAACCGGATCCCCATATCTTGTAGGGCATCATTGAGTCTCTCCTGGTTTGAGGTCGTACGAACGACTCTCACCATCTGCGCATATATGGCAGGCCTGTTTTTAAAGGGTTGGGGTGAAAACTATCAGCCCTTAATACAGTATTTTTGTCCGTGTCTTTCCTAAAAATTTGGGTCATAAAACCATTATTGGAATGCTCAATTAAAACGTCTAGGAAGCTGATTTTTGTGTGGCTATACTCTACCATGAATCTGATCAGCCCGTCAATCTTGCTCAGCTTATCGACAAAGGCAAGTAGCTCAGTAGGTGTCCATGACCACAGCAAAAACAGGTCATCTATAAATCGAGTAAAGAAAGTAATGAATTTGGAGTATACTGAGTTATTAAAAATATATTTTGTTTCATACATTGACATATATAAATTTGCCTAAGCAGGTGCCATATTTGACCCCATTGCTGTCCCTTGTTTCTGAAGAAAATATTCAAATTGAAATAAAAAATAGTTTTTAGTTAGAACAAATTCCAACAAAAACATAAAAAAAAATCAATGGGGGGCCCCTCAAAGAGGGGAGAGACAGCAATTAGGTCACGTATAGTCTTTAAACCTTCTGTATGGCTGATGTTTGTGTACAGGCTGGTGACATCCATGGTCACCAGCATGCACGAACCAGCCAAATGATTGGCTTTGTATAATTTAACCAAAAAGTCAGTAGAGTCCTTAATATAGCTGCGCGTCTGTACAAGAGGCTGTAAATAATAATCTAAATATTGTGCCACAGGCTGACTCAAGGATCCACGGGAGGAGATGATAGGCCTCCCCGGTGGATCCTTGAGTGACATTTATATTTGAGTAACATATATATTAAATGTGTAACTGGAAAATCCTGTTTTAAAAACTGGCAGGTCTCATTGGTGATCCAGCCATTACTCACTGCCTCATTAAGGTGATCATCCAACTCTCTCTTATATTGGTGAGTGGGGTCAAAGCCAAGTGACTGATAGTAATCCCTATCAGCCAATTGGCGATGTACTTCCTTCACATATGCACTTTTATCAAGTAGAACCACTGAGCCCCCATTATCAGCTGGGGTGATAACCAGTGAGTCATTATTCTGTAATGATTCCACAGCTTTACGTTCATCCAAGGTAAGGTTATAATATTTGATCCTGCCTTTCGACCATTGTTCTAGTATGTCTCTTCTAACCAAACGTATAAATACGTCTATTGACGGGTTGGTAACAGGAGGGTCGAATGATGATTTGTTTTTAAATGGAATCCTTAGCTCTTGTTCTTTTAAATGTCTGAAAAAGTCCTTCAGTTTAAGTTGTCTTTTGAACCTAAACAGATCCAACTCCAGATCAAATGTATCAGGTCTATGGGTAGTGACAAAAGAGAGGCCTTTCGATAGCACACACATTTCTGCAGCGTTTGGTTCGTAGGAGGAGAGATTACTGCTTCTTGCGGTTGATGTTGGGTCCGCCGTTTGTGTTTACGCCCGCCCCTTCTAGTCCATTTTTCTTTGCGTAACGCCGTGTGTGTGCTTTTACACCTGGCTGATTTTTCTTGCTGACTACTTTCAGAATCACTCTGTGAGGTAGCCGAATCGATGTCCGTGAAAGGTTTCTCAACTTGAGTGTTTCTTTGAAATCTGAGGGAATCGCCTCGGTTGAGTAATGTTGTTGAGGGTCCAGTTGTAGACCCTTCCTTCCCTATAATCTTCTTTCACTTTTTTATACTTGGACTTTTTGAAGGATAATAAATCAGTTTCAAATGCCAATAAAGAGTTCTTCAATTTGGTGTGCCAGTCCTAGGTTTTGTCAGCAATTAATATCGTACCCTTATCTTTATCCAGAGAATCAATGTCACATTTAATTTTAATTATGTCAGTATTCACTCTTTCTATTACCAACGTGACCAAGTCAAGAGAGCATTTATTTAATATTTGACACCATTGGCTACAAAATACTGGATCATTGCAGCCAATGGTCGGCTGGTTATTAATTCTAAATCCTTTAGGTATTAGTTGCTCTTTCACATACTGTGACAAGGTAAGTCCATGAAGCTGTAGTTCTGTTAAATGTTTTTTCAATCGTAAAGTATCATAATAGACTTCGAGTGCAGTATCCTTGTCAAATGCCAAACTGCCTGTGTCTGCAAACAAAATTTTATTAATTTCTTCCTTTGAGTAACTTTTTACTCCACATTCCACTTGGTTGTCAGCCATGAAAACATTCAAGAAGATACAAAAACTTGCAATTTGCATAGAGTGAGGTGCTACCTTAAAAGGAAAAGCACTTGTCTTTCCAACAATAATAGTCCAAGAAAGGTCAAAGACCTAGGTGCACACTCTAATTCAGTGGATAATAATTTGAACAAGGTCCGGGTGCCAGACTCAAGATGTATAGAGGTAAGTTAGTCCATAGAGAGACAAAGTCAGCAAATAAACAAATAGCACTTTGCAACACCAGCAGTCACAGAGGATACATGTTCTCTCACATGCACTGATTGTGCAGTCCTTCCCTGGATAGTCAGTCCCTCCTTAGCATAGCAGGCCTTTTATCCTGGCTAACAGGTGTCAGCCCCAATTAGTCTGGCAGCAGCCAGGCAGCCCAAAAGACCCGGACTGGGCCTAATGGATGGTGGACCCTCCCACTCTTCCTACCATCCGCCCCAGGGACCCAATTCCAGCCTTTATCCAAGCTGGTCCACAGTTGGGAAGTGTTTCCCAACACACACAAGCATTCTCCCTGGGGCTTACCAAACACAGGCCAATAACCTGGGAGAAATACACCTCCCTTCATATACCAAACCAGTGACTCTGTCACAATATACAT
>WWET01001418.1:343129-357589 GCA_011038615.1 Limnodynastes dumerilii | reverse complement strand
TTAAATTAAATTAATTGAAATAAAATTAAATTAAATTAAATTAAAACTGAAAGCAAAAAGCTCTAATTGAAGCTGAAAGCACTCACTCCCTCCCTTCATATGGAAGTATAGTTAATCCCTGTCAACAATCAAAAGCTAACACATTGCGTCTGCCGTTTGCGAAAATTTCGCAGAAAAATCGCAGTGCGGCTGTTTTGGTATGCGAACGATTCGCAATCAGATTTTTCATAAAAAAATGCATTCTACTAGAAGATTTTCGAAATTCAGATTTTCGAAATTGGCCATTATTCTAGTTTGCTCTGTATCGAAATGTACGCTATTCTAAATAAAGTTGTATTCGAAATACAGACTTTCGAATTAGAATGATTATAATTTCAGACTAGTATAAATAGAAACATTTAGGTGTATGCATTTTTCGAAGCAATTTGGAGAAAATTTGCATTCGCAATAGAAATTTCGCAATTAGAATTTTCGAAATTCGGATTTTCTAACCGCGGTACCACACCCCCCGATGGGTGCAGTCAGGCGGGACTCACGGCAAACTTGCTGGTACCGGAGCTATTCCCCATTATTGTTGCGGCAGAATTGTGGGCCGGTGAGCTTCGGAACCGAAGCATAGTGTTCTGGTGCGACAATTTGGGGGTGGATCAGGCCATCAACAGGCAGCGGGCCTCGTCTCCTCCTGCTATCAGATTGCTGAGGTTTCTTGTTTAAAAATGTTTGAGGTTTAATATCACATTTAAAGCAAGGCACGTTCCTGGCGTAGAGAATAAAATTGCGGATGCACTCTCCTGGGGGGAGTGGAGTAGGTTTCGGGACTTGGCTCCTCGGGCCGAGGACACGGGTCTGTCTTGCCCTTTACATCTTTGGCAGATCGTGAATCCGGCCTAGTAGCCCTGGCGAACGCGTCACTGGCTCCAGCGGCACTGAGGGTATACGAGCGTTTGTGGTCAGAGTGGGTCAACTACATGGGGAGGATGGAGAACAGAGGTAAGGCTGGTGTTGATCTGTTGTTAAAGTGGATTTGGGAAGAGTATGAGTCGAGGAGGTCCAAGGCAAGCATGAGTGCTTCATTAGCAGGGATAGCCAATTTTTCCATCTTAAAAGGGGGGAATGACTTCACTAAACATCAATTGGTAAGAAATGCAAATACGGCTCTCATGAAATAGATATAGTTACGCTTTAATGTTTTTTTTCTAACACCAAAATTAAAAAAGTAATTTTGGATTTAACTGTAGCAAGACCCTCCTGATGTAGATTGCAGATATATATACTGTATATGTATGTATGTAGTGGATATGTATGTGTTTATATGTCTACATTATATAAATATATACATGTAGATATATACATGTAGATATAAGTGGTGCTCAGAAATTAAGAGCCAGGGCTGATTCAAATCAATAAAGGTCCTTTCTAACCTCAGACCCACACACCCTTGTGACTTGGCTGTCTCTATTTCGCATAGGCAGTAAGGGTAAGGATTAGGGAAAGGGTTGGTATTCATTTTCATAGTTATCATTCTGAGCATTATGTTCGGTGCTCTAGGGATCGATTTGAGGCAGAAACAATAGATTTCCCAGCCAGTTCTGCACTGGCTGGCAGACAACGGCCTTTTTGGAATAGCAGTGACTTAAAGCACCCAGCAAAAGGAGAACTGGAACATTCCCGATGAAGCCCCTATAACATACCCTCCAACATGACCCATTTCAATAGGTACAAAATACTCTGCTCCTCAGTTTCCAACTGTCAGTTACTATGGTAACCTCCTTTGCTGAAGAGACAAATCGTTTTTTAAATATCAGTTAAGTCATTTTACCAGGCGAGTGACAGTTGGAAGCTCAGGTGCGGAGTATAATGTACCTAATGGAAGGGGTCATGTTGGAGGGTCTGCTATAAGTATCTGGAATGTTCTATTTGCACAAAACTTTATAACTGCTAACCACTTTGTAAGCGATGGTATTGCTGTGTGCATGTGAATATAACTGCTAACCACTTTGTAAGTGATGGTATTGCTGTGTGCATGTGAATATGTGATTCTTGCTTTTTTTCCACAAACTGCAAAGTTTCCAAAATGATAGGCAGTAGATGAAAATACATGCGCACCTCAGTATCACACATCCCAAAGAGGCTTACATAGCTTCGACAGATGCTTTACCTGCTCCACTGTGTCAGGTGTGAGAAATGTCTTCCCTGGTTTCAGTCATTTAACACAGTGGACCGGATTCCCACTTAAGCGTGCAATAAAAAAGCATGTATACGCATATATCTGCACCTAACTGTCCGGCCACTCCCAAGACATGCCCCCATATTTAGGTGCCTAATTACGAGTGCTATAGACTACCTTAAGGTCCTGTGCATATTTTGCCTCTTAAGTAGGGAAAGTACGCACGGATTCCCTAGCTAATCTAGATGTGTCCCGTCACCCACTTTACCTAACAATCTATGGAGGCTGCACTGGCATGTTTCCTCTTACGCATGCGCAGTATCACATTTCTTAAACATACACACCTAAGAAGCCATAGCTTCTTAGGTGTGAATGAGGGCCAGTGTAACCAATGCCTGTATGTAAAGATAAAACTAAAGGTCAGTCAGTGAAAAAAATATATAAAAAAAAATACTGAATAATTTTATGCTTTAGGGATAAAAATAACATTTACTATATATATATGTTACTATGTGAATTTAGAAACTTCCTTTAAACAGTGTACATTTGCTTTGCACACTTCTGCTATTTCATAACTAACCACAGATCTTCAGCAGCCGTGAATAGCAATTCCCGATTTTGATTGGACAACAAATCTAACATTGATAAGAATGTTGATCAACCAATGGTAGGGGAAGGATAGCAAAAATGATATAGACTTGCACCATGGTCAGGGATGGTGCAAGGAAAAAAGTGGATGCGATTCTAAACATGGTTGTGTAAACGGATGCAGCAGTTCCAGGACACCCAAAATCCAATTAGCATATAGCAACACTTTTTTTTGAAAGATGTGCAAGGTGTCGTAGTCGGGGACATGCCCGCGCTGTGCTTTTGACTTTTGACTTTCTGTGGCAGCTCTCGTTCTGAGCATGTACAAAATTCTGCTGCACTGAAAAAAGATGGATGTGCAGCTCTGGATCAGGTCCTAAATGACTACTGTTTATAATGGCCTTATCACTGACACAGAGGGATAAATGTCAGAGCATAGTATTGTAATGCACAAGCTATATACTTGTATTTTTAGATTATTTGTCTGCTTTAGCATTTTCCTCTCATTAATAAGAGCTAAAAATATATTAACTTACTAACTGGTTCAGTAACTGCTTTTTGTACATTATGTAGCGAGAGCATCTCTTACTGAAACGCTAAATATAAACACTGATTTTTTTTCACTCATCTGACAGATCATTTATTTTTTTTAATGACCAAAGTTCCTTTAAATAATCTCTTGCAAACTGTCTACTTTCTCTTAATTGCATCCCTTACATTAACTGTCATTGCCATATCCAGACCTATGTGCTGTCTTCCAAATGACTTGGCATCTCTCTCCGGCTGTATTTTTTTTATGTTCCTATAATTTCATTATTACTGAAGCCAATCCATTTTTTTTCAGCTAATCCACTCCATACTTTGCAGGAACAGCAGGCCTTCTCGAAACATGAATATTTTATTGTGTTCTGAGATGAACTAGCAGGCATCCGAGTCCAGTCTCAGGTACTTTCTGTGCTTTGATTACATTTGATTACTCCATTGCTTTATAATTTCTGATATTTTCTAGCGATGTTGTCTCTACAGCACATCTTTAAATCTTGTATGCTCCACCTGATACTGGAAGGGCTGTGTAACTGTGGAAATGTATTAGTGTGGCCAGCAGAGCACAGCCACTTGATGGTTTTGAAACTAACAATACAGGAATTGATAGCAAGAGGACACAATGTCACAATGCTTGTGCATACAGCCTCACTGCAACAAGTAGCTAACGAATCCTCAGGGCTCCATTTTGAAACAGTAAAGGTAAACTTTACAGCTCAAGAACTTGAGGAAATTTGGCAGAGATTTCTTCAGTTCTGGACATATGAAAGATATCATGCTTCATTTTGGAGGATGTATCTAACCATGAAGAGCCTATCCAGGAATATCACTTTCATCCACAAACAGATATGCAATGGGATATTAAGGAACAAGGGACTGTTGTTCAAACTTCAGTTGCTCGACTTTGATATTTTACTTTCAGACCCAGTATTACCCTGTGGGGAGCTGCTGGCTCAAAAACTAAAGATTCCCTTTGTGTATACCCTGAGATTTTCAGCAGGTTCTGTTTTTGAGAGACTGTGTGGCAAAGCCCCTGCACCTGCTTCATTTGTCCCAGCTGCCACCTCTGAACTTCTGGAGCAAATGTGCTTTATGGAAAGGGTTCAGAACTTACTGCTGTACTTTGTTCATGATATTTTCCAGCTATTGGTTTGGAAGGAATGGGACTACTTCTACAGCAGTATACTTGGTGAGTACATAATGATCATGCACAAATCTTTTTTCTATATCACACACTATATACTAGTGTACACTGGAGGCAGCCTGAGAGGCCTCTCCTTGACTCAGGTCCATCTTTTTCATTTGGCATCCTTGCACCAGAATGACAAAGGCAGATAGAGAGGACCAAGCACAGATGTAAGACAGACTATAGGCACCTGACTCGGGATGTGGGGCAGCAGTTCTGAACTGGCTTTCAAATCGATTGCTTCTGGAGAAGCAATTGATCATTCCCAAGACGAAGAAGCAGCGGCAAATTATAAGTATTTATGTAACCCTAACCCTTATCCTAATCCTTATCTTAACCCTCCCCTTCCAATACCCTAACCCCAACCCTCCCCTTCCATTTCCCTAAGCCTCTCCTCCTCACAGCTTGACCCTAAGACTTTCTTCACTGCAGCCTGACTCTAAGGACCAGATTTACTAAGCTGCGGGTTTGGGGGATCTTGCCTATAGAAACCAATCAGATTCTAGCTCTCACTTTCTTTTTACATACTAGAGAATGTCAGCTAAAATTTGATTGGTTGCTATGGGCAACATCTCCACTTTTCCAAACCCACAGCTTAGTAAATCTGGCCCAAATACTCCCTTCCTCGCAGCATGTCCCTAAGACTCTCCCCCCCCTCCAACTAACCCTAAGACTCCCTTATAATATTCACCTGTCCAGTCCTGTGCGGCAGGTCTGCGGCAGCGGTTTCCAAATTAATGAATGGGTAAGTATTCTGAAAAATAAATTCATCATACTTTCATCATACCCATTCATTAGCAAAACTTTCTAAACAGTAATATTTTCAAAATAGAGACAGCCAAAAAGGAGCTTTCGTCTGTCAGTATTTCGAATATATAATTTTCGTTGCAGACAATGCTTCATATGCCCAGATCCCTTGGTTCTTTGAGGAGTAGATTGACCTAATTAATGTTATGCATCATTGCCTTTGGATCATTATAAAGTTTTTCATTTACGCATCAATCAGAAATATTGAAACTGACCTGGGATGATTGTTGATATTTTTTAACCAAATATGTTAAATTGAACACCTTATCAAAGTTTATATTGTCATTTTTAATAGGGAATGTTATGGACATCTGCAAAACTGATTTTAACCTTAACCTTTCAACCCATGATTGCATTAAGCTTCATTAAATTCAACGTTTACTTTTTTTATCGAAATGTATTTCTCTTTTTCGGGTTTTCATTTTACCATTTTTAATGTAGTATTTAAATATAGTGGTTTATGTGTGTTGAAGTCAGAGGTTTAATTAGATAGAATAGAATAGAATAGAATAGAGACAGCTTAATGTTACTTTTCAGCTGTCTCTATTTCGAATAGGGAGAATTTTTAGAATTTTTTCTTTATAAATGGGTGAGTGTGCCGATCAGCATACTCACCCATTAATTTTTGAGGGACCCGCTGGACGCACCGCTGACAGCAAGGTGAGCAACCTTTCCAGGAACTTTTAGTGTTGGGGTGGGGGGTTAGGGTTAGGTTCTTAGGAAGGGAGGGTTAGGGCTAGGACCATAAAAGGGGAGGGTCAGGGTCAGGCTGCTGGGAGGGGGGTCTTAGTGTTAGGCTATAGAGAAGGTAGTATTAGGGTCAGGCTAGAGAGAAAGGAGGGTTAGGGTCAGGCTTCAGGGAAGGGAGGGTTAGGGTCAGGCTGCAGGGAAGGGAGGATTAGGGTCAGGCTGCAGGGTGCTATTGCAGTTCATGTAGTTCTTAATTTTGTACAACTTATTGTCAACTCCTGTGAATGATATTTTATCCGGGTGGCTGCACACCTTACAGTTCCCACAGTTGTAAAAATCAGCGGGTTTAAAATGAGTGCATTTAGTCACTGTATTTTTAGATGTTGGGTTGAGGTGGCTTTTTTTCGGCCCTTCTAAAGAAAATTTCAGGGTCCGCCGGGAGCATTAGGGACTGGATCAATACTCAGTATACTCCAATGCTTGCATAAAGATTGTCTAATGTGGGTGCTTTCACTATTATATTTTGTGACATAGGGGCAAAACACTTGCTTGGTACTTTTGGCTTTATACTCCAAGAGTGAATTCCTGTCCCTATCTCTCGCTTTCTGGCAACTACCTAGGACCAGATCTGATGGATAATTACGTTCAAAGAACCTTGTGACGTAGACATTGGACTGTTCATCGTTGTTCTCGAGGCTGGAGCAATTTCTCCTAAGCCTCGAGAACTGGGAGAATGGGATATTTTGTTTCCACTTTGTGTAGTGACAGCTGTGGTACTCTAAATAACTGTTAGATTCAACAGTCTTAAAGAAAGTTCTCGTGTCTATATCCGTAGATTGGTGAACTGGGGCTATTATGGTAAGGTCCATAAAATCTATTTTGGCACCACCAAAGGTAGCTGTAAACTGTAAATCAAAATTGTTGATGTTAATATCCGCCACAAATACCTCAAAGGACCTTTGATCCCCCTCCTAGATCAACAGCAGATCGTCTATATATCTCTTATAGACTCTAATTGGCAACTCATCGAGACGACTCTGGACACACTTTCGCTCCCAGTTCCCCATATAGAGGTTGGCGAAACTGGGAGCGAAAATCGTGCCCATCGCTGTCCTGGTCACCTGAAGGTAGTAATTATCAAGAAAAAGAAAATAGTTGCACTTCAAAACAAATTCTGTGTAATTCAAAATAAATTGGACTTTGGTCGCAGAAAGAGTGGGATCTGAGTCCAGTACTTCCTTTAAATCCTCCAGTCCTTTCTTATGAGGAATGGAGGTGTACAGGGTTTTCTTTAGAAGGGCTGATACCGTGAAGTCTAAAATCTCAAAAAGCTACCTCGACCCAACATCTAAAAATACAGTGACTAAATGCACTCCTTTTAAACCCGCTGGTTTTTACAACTGCGGGAACTGTAAGGTGTGCAGATATAGCCACCTGGATAAAAAATCATTCACAGGAGTTGACAACAAGTTGTACAAAATTAAGAACTACATGAGCTGCAACAGCATCGATGTGGATTATTTATTAGAGTGCAGCTGCAACTTGAAATATGTTGGGTAGACTAATAGACCATTTAAAATCTGGATGCTGGAACATTTCCGTAACATTACCAACAAAGTTACTAATCATAGCGTCCCCCGACATTTTTCAAGTTGCCACAACTCCAGCCCCCAGTGCCTTAGGGTGAAGGCGTTGGAGTGGATCCCTGTAAATAAAAGAGGTGGTGATAGACAAACCAATAAATTAGTTTCTTTTTGTCAGTGTGTGCGAGGGTAGTACACTCCCCTCACATGCATGGGCCTTCCGTGTTCTGACGCCTACTTTAAATGTTATAATGGCGCTGGTGTGTGATGCTGCATCATACATAAGGGCAGAACGCCTCCAATATTCATGCACAGTAACAAGAGACAGGGGACCGTGTTCACAGATCCGGGTGAGTTAGGTTCAGACAGATCCGCACGTAACTCACCCATCCTGACTCCCATTTTTAGGTACCTTATGGCACTTACGAGTACCATAGGGCTACCTTATCTATCCGTGCAATGTCCGCTTGAACATGACCTCTTCCCGCCTCCTGCCGTCCTCCCCGACTAATCTAAATCCCTCCCCCTTCCCACTTATATCTAAACACCCCCCGAGGCAGCATTACACCACCTCTTTCTACTTAAATACTCTGTGCGGTCTTTAAAGACCGCACAAAGGCAATCTATGTACCTAACAACTGGTATGCAGATTGTGTAAATGACCAACTATGCATACCTAAGGAGCATCTGCTTCTTAGTTGTGAATACGGTGCAGGATTCTTATGCACTGGCCAAAGCAGTCTCCAGTCCTAAGCCTTGAAGAATTTAAATTAAAACTTCTCATAACTTGCATGTATTTTTTTAAATGGTGCCTCAACTGTCCTTATTGCCATCTTGCTTAAAGTTAGATAATCATTGTCTCTTGAAATAGTGAACTAGTTGACATTTGTTAATTTATGAATAGTGTTTAGAGAAATTGTTATGGGTTGATTTTAGCACAGTAGTAAATCATTATAGAGGATGGTTTTGTTGACTGTAGATAATGAACTACTAAGAGATATCAATGTGGAGCAAAGGGAAAAGAGTATGTAAGGTATTGTTACCAAGGATCAAATGTCTCCTTGGGTTAAAAATAAAAATAGGAACACTAGACCAAGTGAATCTTATCTGTCGTAATATAAGTTTCAGTAAATTTTGATATTTATTTATATTTATAGATATATATATATATAGCATATATATATACATAGTCATTGGTGGAGTAAAATTTGCAGTCTGTGCACATGTAGAACGATCTGTGTGCAGAATAAATGCCAAAACTGAACCAGTGTTAGAACAGACCAGGGGCCAGATTTACTAAGCTGCAGGTTTGGAAAAGTGGAGATGTTGCCCATAGCAACCAATCAGATTCTAGCTGTCAGACATCTTGGGTATTTACCACGTGGGCAATGGTGGACATAAGGGAGGGGTCATCATAATCTTTTCCCCCATCTTTTTCTTTACCAATTACAGGGAGTACGGGGTATAATTTTATTTATTTATTTATAAACAAGTTTTTATATAGAGCCATCACATTACGTAGCACTTAACAGAGAATATTTAGCATTCACATTAGTCCTTGCCCCATTGGAGCTACATTCTAAGTTCCCTAACACAGACATACTCATCCACACAGACTAGGGCTAATTTATTCAGCAGCCAATTAACCTACCAGCATGTTTTTGGAGTGTGGGAGAATACCGGAGCACGCAAAGGAAACCCACACAGACACAGGGAGAACATACAAACTCCCCACAGATAAGGCCTAGTCTGGGAATCGAACTCATGACCTCAATGCTATGAGACACAAGTGCTACTGGTATATAGTAGTGGACATTTTGGTGATATAAAGAGGAGGGTGGTGCATTAGGAACAGAGGGCGCATTAACTGCAGGTGCATTTATTGTGGGTGCATTTACTGTGGGTTCACTATTAATTATGTTTGAGGGTAGCTTTAATATTTTGCACTTTTCAGTTTTTTAAAGTTTGGATCTCCATATTTCCACCTCCCACTGCCACAGTTCCAAACTCTCCATCTGTGTAGCTCTATCTTTCTTAGATTTTAAATTACATGTTTTTAAATTTACTGTCTGCAAAGTCTCTTTATTAAAAGCACCAAAAAATGGTCTCATTCAATCTGTCATCAATTTCATCCAACATTCTGCATAATCAATTGCTCTGCTGCCATATAGCATTCATAACGTGTTTTGCCAAGCCTTACGGCATACTCATTCTCCCCCATGTGATCGACTGATCTCTCCTGGCGTTTTAGTTGCCCCCTGATGCCCCCTGATGTTAGAGTGTATCACATTGTCCGCCTTTAGTATAAATACAATGGCATGGGTAGGTTGGATACAGATACTTCCCAACGCTATATCCTTTAATTACCAACCAATATAATTCTAACCACATTTGCGTGTCTGCAGGGACCGCATCTTCTTTTTTAGAAGAGGATAACAGAATCTCCATAATGAAGAGGAAAAAATATATAACCATACTTCCTTTTTATAAGAGAAAAATGGAGAGGACATACAGTTACCAACCTCTCTACGCTAAAGCACAATTGCGATAATCTCAACCACTCGCACACTAGACAAAAATCAATTAATTGTGTATGTCGGACCTGTATTCCTATAACTATACTAAACCCTATAACCTATTTATGAACGCTAAAAAATTACTGTACAGCTTCCATACACAGTTCAAACACTTCTACATTCAATGTTTACTTGCAAACCTTTTCTAAATCAGGCACGCACACATACAGTAATTGCATGCAATTCAACACTTCAGACATTCACATAATAGGGTTCGTATTAAATCCTTTTGTTGGTATTTAAGATATCACTTTTACAATATATATCAAATTGCAAGATTATATCTATAAAAACAATACCAGCATAAGAAATGGAAAAAAAAACCCTTTAAAGCTTTCATACAGCAATGCAAAATATGAAAAAACTACCAAAACAATGGAAAACAAACTATGCGTGCCTTTAGTAAAAATATGTGTTCCCATGCACAAATCCACATACACAAAAACAACAACAATAAAGGATTAGATTAAATCACAAACTTTACCTTCAGTCCCAGATTCCCTTTTAGTACTTTTGTAACCCACTAAGTAGAATATTTGCTCTACCAGCAATCAGGAAATAAAAAAGATCTGTGGGTTTGGACGATGAAAAAGTTCTAGCTCTAACAAGTCCCCAAATTGTAAATGTGAAAACAAATCACTGTCCAATCCAATCACTGTTGTTTGTAAAAATTAACAATAATATTTAATAAAGGATCATAGGAATACAAATAACAATCAGATATAAAAATACAATCAAATAACTGATAAAGCCAATAATAGTATAGCAGACGCTAATTAACTGCACAATTGCAACATTATAGCAATGAGCAGCCAGAAGAGGAGAGAAAGGAAGAGAAACAGAGTATATCACCAATATAGTAGCACAAAGCGCTGTGTTGGACTTCCTGCTTGGCATTCTGAGCCATGCTAGGGAGTGAGCAAGAAAGGTGTGTGAGGTACTGCAGATGATGACAAAAAAAAAACACAGATGACATGGAATTTTACTCAAAGGTAAGTAAAATTACCTTTGTAGTAGTATTCCCAACCCATTCCCTAACCCTAAACCTATCCCTAAGGGCCTGATCCAGAGCTACGAAATTGCTGTCCGACGGGCGAGCGTACGCCCGTTTTTTGCGTATTTTCGTACGAAAATTCGCACTGCGCATGCCCAGTATGACAGCTTCCTGTCGGCTGGACGACATGAGCGTATAGCGTTCGTATGGTGTGCGAATTTTTCGCTCGAGGGGCGTGCGTTCAGTACGACGGTCGGCTGGGCGCTCGTTTTACAACAGGGAGGCGGGGATAGCCATTTAAATTGTACAGTATGGGCGTGCTAAGCCCGTACGCTCAGCGTATTTTGTGCGAAAATTCGTACGGCCGACGGTCGTACCCAGTGTAGGGTATAGCCGCCGTAAGCAGGGACTTTACTATGGGAGTGTTAGGGGCGTGTATGTTGATACGCACGAGCGAAATTTCGCATTCGCCCGTCGTGCGAAAATTTCGTAGCTCTGGATCAGGCCCCAAGTCTCTAACCCCGCAGCCTAAGCCTAAGTCTCCCCCCACAGCCTAACCCTAAGTCTCTTCCCCACAGCCTAACCCTAAGTCTCCCCTCTGTAGCCTAACCCTAAGTCTCCCCCATCCTACAGCCTAACCCTTAGTCCCCGGAGAGGGTTACTCACCTCTCCGGTAGTTCGACGGCAGTGCTTACGAAAATTAATGGGTTCATAAAAAATTAAAATAAAATCTTTCGGCTGTCCCTACTTCGTAATGACAGGCATCAGTGCGGAGAGTTGTACCGCCCTACTACTACTGTCCTTACTATGTCCTGATGTCACCTCGTCACAGTACTATCTGGCATGTCTGCGCCTTTTATACCGGCTATAAGCTGTTGACACATGCCCCTCTTTTGCACAACTTATCCATGTGATCCCTGTTGTGAAGGCGGGGTGCTCTCCACACTACAAATCCCGTTTCTCTTGATTTGGCTCATTATGCACTCCCAAAGTCATCTGTCAAACAGGAACTTCTCCACTTCAGGTCCCTTTGTGTGGGCGCCGGCAGTGAAAAACAATATGTCCACACACCCCGTTCTGATCATCCAGTGTGCGAGGCCTCAGTCTGCAGTAGAAATTTAGGCCATAGTTGATTCCAGAAATTCAGGCATTGCGCCCAGAATCCCAGGAGAGTTGGAAAATCTGCCAGATCTGGGTTTGTTGATAGTGATTTAATGCAAATCACTCCGTCTAGCCAGCCCAGAGCCCATCCTTCGCAACCATAAGATTGGCAGCTTTGATTAAGAAGGGGTCGGTAGGACACTACAAAATGCCAAAAAAAGAAGAGACAAGAGAATAGATAGTAGGAAAGAATAAAAATTAGAAAAAGGTACAGAATGATGAAAAGACAAAAAAAAGTCAGTAAGAGATATAGGGGA
Source organism: Limnodynastes dumerilii (assembly GCA_011038615.1). NCBI lineage: Eukaryota > Metazoa > Chordata > Amphibia > Anura > Limnodynastidae > Limnodynastes > Limnodynastes dumerilii. Next base: position 345,037 of record WWET01001418.1, on the reverse strand, counting down.
AAAAGGGTGAAAAAGAGGGAAAAGTGTAAGCGAAACAAAAGAGGTTTAGACACAGTAACAGAACATTGATACTATATAACAAACCTGATATACATAAGAGGTGACAGTGACAAAAGAGGTGACAATGTGACAGTGACAATCTCCCCTTTGTAACATAAAACGTTTGTGCCCCCTCATTGTGTTTCCAGTCTGGCCGGTGTCACTAATTAAGTGTGTGGGGATTGTTTCCCTATCACTGTGATGTCCTGCAAGAGTCGCTACACCTGTACCCCATCGTTGTGTTCCCAGTCTGAAATATGTCACATTTCTATGTTATTAAGTGTATATGACCAGTGTCCCTCTTATTGTATTGTACTGTAAATGTGGCTAAGCCTTCTAGTCTGTCACATATCCCCGCAGTAACATGTTGTCAAGTGTGTTTTGGGCATAGCCTTGTCCCATTCTGGGCTCAGCATTGCCCACTCTGGCTTGTGTCCCTACAACAGTGATGTACTGCAGGCCTCTCACATATGCCTTTACAACATCTCCAGACCCTCCAACCATTTTTAGCTGGTACAGTATCGTTTATTAATGGTCTGTGCCAGCAAAAAGAGCTGCACCGACTTACACCTGGAATGGCCCAGTTGGTGCCCTCACATTCCAGTCCTCCAACATGTGATCTTTACAGCAGTTCTGCGGGGACAGACTCACACTGCATTGTTATAGTGACAGAAGGCTCCTCTGTCTTTCTGCACTGATGTTAGAGGCAGTAAAGAGAAGAATGGATACATTTATGATGAGATGTAAAATTACTTTCTGGAAAGACATGCCTCATAGGTGGCACGCCCCCGAGGGTATGCATTTCTGCTTATAAACACAGATAAAGAGTTCCCAAACTAGTATGTTTGGTAATCAGCGCTCAAAGTATAAGTAGCAGGCAGATAAAAGTCACCCAAATGACTATACTTCACTCTAGCTGCCAACTTGGGGTGACTTAGAAAATGTTGGCGCTCAGAGTAAAAATATAGAAATGTTTATTAAACCAAATTAATTAAAAATGAACAATGTAAATCAGCATAAATAGGTGAACACTTGCATAAGAAGAGTATATATATATATATATATATATATATATATATAAACTCTATAGATAAATAGAGAGGATAAAAACACAAAGTTATGTCACAAGGCAATCAAATTGTGCAATGTAATCCCATAATGAGTTGAGAGTCTCCCCACAGGTAGTTTCTCAAACTGAGGATGAGGTAGTAAAATAGGTTAATACTTTTGTTAAAGTCCAACAGATTTCCTTATAAATCTGTATATATAAATCTCACAGATGATGTAATTATCCTAAAATGAAGTCAACAGAGTTTGGAGGTCTTATGCACAAGTTGAGAAATTGGAGCTTTATGATGATAGAGGATTTATGTCCATGTATAGACTACAGAGGCCTAAATGCTATCACTATTAAAATCAGATAACCTTTACCTATTATTACATAGCTCTTTGATGGGGGTAAGGGTGCTTCTGTGTTCACCAAGCTTGATCTAAGAGGCACATTTAATCTCATTCGTATCCGGAAGGGAGACGAATGGAAGACAGCTTTTAATACCAGGGATGGGTACTTTGTCAGGCCCTTCAGCTTGTGCAGCACCCCAGCCACCTTCCAGGTGTTTATAAATGAGATTTTCTGGGATATCAAATACATGGTTGTATATCTTGATGACATACTCATGTTCTCACCTGATCTCACAACTCACTGAAATCATGTCCAACAAGTCCTCTATCGCCTTCAAATGAATGGCCTCTACGCTAAGATCGAGAAATGTATATTTGAGCAACCTCAGATGCCCCTTATCTTGGGTACATTCTCCCTGGTTCTGGTTTACAAATGGAGCTGACAAACTGAAGGCTATTTTGTGTGTA
>WWET01001418.1:307466-332290 GCA_011038615.1 Limnodynastes dumerilii | reverse complement strand
AAATAAAATAATGATACTATCAAAGAATGGGTTGCATTGAATAGGACACATTTGATAAAGACTCACGGCTGCACTACACGTGTGAGTATAACAGCTGACTTTCTCTGTTCCACTTTTTGCTACCCCATGATTTACGCACCTTGCGTGCGTAAATCACCTGACGCTATTAATTCTGGATCCGGTCCAAAATAATGATACTATCAAAGAATGGGTTGCATTGAATAGGACACATTTGATAAAGACTCACGGCTGCACTACACGTGTGAGTATAACAGCTGACTTTCTCTGTTCCACGTTTCATCTTGCTACCCACACACTGGAGGCGCAATTCATTTATCATATATGAACGGAGTCCATTAGACTACTCAGCTTTCTGTTTTACATACTGGACATACGGCTGCACTACAAGTGTGATTATTTACAGCTGAGAGACTTCTGGTCATTTCTTATTAAACATCCCAGGATCAGGCTGGTTGCCAGTCTTTTCTCAAATTCCCTTCATCAGCTCCATGCATGGGAAGCCCTTTGGTGCCATAATCTGGAACACTAACTGTTACATATGGACTGCTATGTCTTGCTCTGCCTATAGGGGCAGATCTGAATGTAACATTTTTGTAGACATTTATAGTTCCTGCCACTAGTGGCTACTAGTGGGTTCATTATCTGGAGTCCTAATTATGTCTTGTTATCCCACACCTGTGGACTGGGCTTATATTCTCCTTGATCCAGTGCACAGGTGTGGGTCATAGTTTCCTGTTGGCTTTCAGCTTATGTCTGTGTGGACTACTGCCTGTAGCTTTAAGCTTCCTGTTTTCTTTGTGCTTATAATTTCTAGCCTTCAGTTCTCTGCTCTCTGTTTTGTCTTTATTGTTCTTTGTTCCAGCCCTTGTATCCGTTTCCATTCGTTGTCCCTTCTTACCGTTTGGTGTGAGTTATCCTGTCAGTTCTCCAGTCTGTCTCTTTACTTTTGTCTGCTACAGCCTGATTTTTGTGTAGTGTGCAGCCTATTCAGTTTATTATTTTGTATTATATCTGTTGTGTGTTTTTCCTGCCTAACCCAGCACATAGTGCTTGCTTATTATTTTTGTATTATATTTGTTGTGTGGTTACACTGCATTATCCAGCACATAGTGCTTGCCATTGTTTTGCCTTTGCAGTCAGTGTATTGCTGGTTTCATTAAACTGCACCAAGTACATACCCTTGCTGCTGCTTGGATTTATTTTGGCACATAGTGCCTGCCTTTGTGTTCTCAGTCTGGCAAATAGTGCTACCATACTTCCTGCATTCTCTGCCGCTCTTTGTGTTGCTCATTCTCCGTCTGTGTTCCCCCTAATCTGTGTTTCGGGCTTTGCCCTAGAATCTCCCTCCTACTACTAGTCTGTTGCTGCCTGTCTTGTGTGTATATCACCTCTGTCCTGTGTGTGTATATTACCTCTATCTCTGGTGTGGTCTCTTCTCCCTGCCTTTCCGTTGTGCCACATCATAACACTAACAAATAGGTGCTTATTGTGACATTTCAATCTAATAGTGTCCATTCATTTATTGTGACTGTTTATAGCAGTTTGGCTTATTATTGCCTACATACAGAACAACTATAATCTGGATATTGACACTAATGCTTGATATCTGTGGGTTGCAAATCTAGTAAATTTTCTTGCTTTTTTGGCTGATGGTTATCGAGTATACTACATATATTTTCGTTAAGACCTAGTCAGGCAGGATTTATAATTTCTGTTTAATTCTACACTTCCTGACAATATTGTGCAATATTGTTATTACAATTTTACCATATTTTTGTGATCAATAAACTTTTTAGATTTACTAATTGATGATATTATTATTTAGCACTACCTAGATTTTTCTATTGCATTATTAAAAGCACTTTAACTTTATTTCAATGTTTCAATCACTAATGTGTGATTTTCCTCAGGGTCAGGACATTGTATTATTTGTATTATAAATAATATATCTGCTGATTAAAATACTACAAAAACAGAACACATACCATAACAAGAAACATTATATTTGGTTAATAATAGTTAATAAATATCAACAGGTCTAAAGACACGTAATCCTCTGGAGTTTACAATTATTGGCTCCTCCTGTGAAGTTTGTACTTTCTGCCCTTTCTCTCAGAGCCTCACATCACACTGAATCATCAACATGTTCTGTGTTTTTATCCTGTTGCTGCAGTTGAGTTTCTTCAGCACGGTCTCTTCTGGAAAGGTTTTGGCTTGGCCGTCAGAAGCAAGCCATTTTTTTAATCTAAAAATGATTTTGGAAGAACTTGCACATAAGGGCCATGATGTTACGGTCTTAGTTCATTCAGCTTTTAATGGTATGGGCAATGATACAGTCTCAACGTTAAAGTATGAATTATACTCTGTGCCATTTACAAGAGAAAAGAATGAAGAGTTTCTGGATGAGTTTATAAGTTTGTTGATTTATGATGTACCCAAAATGTCCTACTGGGAGTTCTATGTAAAAATAAAAATCTTTGTGAAGAAACAGTTTGAAACAGAAGAAGACTTGTGTAATGGTGTAACAAGGAATAAGATGCTTATGCTAAAACTAAAAGAGGAAAAGTTTGATGTCATCATAGCAGACCCGTTGTTACCTTGTGGTGAACTTATTGCTGAGCTTCTTGAAGTGCCTTTTGTCTACACTTTTAGATTCTCAATGGGCAACTCATGGGAAAGACTGTGTGGACATCTCCCAGCTCCTTTTTCCTATGTCCCTGGCTCCATGGCAGAACTTACTGACAAAATGTCTTTTTTAGAAAGATTGAAAAATATGAACTTCTATATATTTCAAGACATATTCTTCCATTTAGTGTTTGCCGGACACTGGGATGGCTATTTTAGTGAAGCATTAGGTAAGTAAGTATGAATGAATGGTAAGAGAGGGAGGGTACATAAAGACAATATGATGACTCAGTACTGCCTGTGGGCCTGATTCAGACTTAAGAAGGAGCTTGAAATTAAGAAAGGGAAGTTACACCTGGGCAAAACGATGTGGATTTAAGGGGCAGACAAGTTAATTGTATTCTTTGCATGTGGGGATATATCTTTGAATTGATTACTGCACATAGTGCCTGATCCAGACCTACAATGTAGCGCTGAGCCAACAGCCAACACAAGTTAGCACTCACAAGATCTTCACTACAAAAGATCTGCCTTCACGGCCCAAGCATAGTCCTTTTAACAATCTGGATCAAAGGGTGGTCTTCTGTCCTCTTGATATGTGGATTCCTCTGGTCATCTTGAATTCCTTGATCTTCATTGGATCCTTTTAGTTCCATTGTGTCATGTCCAGAGGTCAATCAGTATAATGTACAGGTGGCCCTAGCCTAGCTAGCAGGGTCAATTATCCTAGCTAAGCATGCACATTTAATATTATTTATTATCTATGGGCTGGATCCAGACTTAAGAAATAGCTTGTAATTAGAGAGGAAGGTTACACCTGGGCACAACCATGTTGATTTCAGGGGGAGTCAAGTTAATTGTATTCTTTGCATGCAGGGATATATGAATTACTTACTGCACACAGATACTGACCAGCTTTACTATCACTGCTTTACTATCACTGCTATTTAGACTTGGGATAGGAAACATCACTTCTCAACTCTAATACTGTTTGCAACAGATGAAATATGACTCCCCTGCAATCAACATGGTTTAGCTTTTCTCTCTTAACATCAAGCTCCTTTTTAAGTCTGGATCCAGCCCTATGTCTATAAATTACATACGCTATATGCAATCTTATATTAAATCATGGAATTACTAACATAATATGATAAGCTACACTGCAAGTCTAAACATAACAACAATATAACATTCTGATGATGATTTGTGGATTATAGCGGATTGAAACCTTCTGTGGATAAAATATATTTTAGTGATTTCAAACACATTTTATTTATTAACGTACATTGTGCACACATAAAAATCTGAACGAAAACCTATTTATTATATAGCAGAATCATTAGATTAAAAAGTCTGTGAATACACGCTTTTGCATGTACCCGTATGGGAGTGGGCATGTTTTCCCCACTCTTACAGGTCTCTTGTCCTTTCCCATCCCACACACAGATTATACTAAGTTTGACTTTTTTGGCTGGGAAATAAATAGCTTTTGCCTCAAAGAGGCAAACAATTGATTTCCAGAGCACCGAATATGATTCTTTGAAAGGTAAGTAAAATTCTATACCCAGTCCTTTTCCTAATCCTTACCCTAACCCCCCCATCCATGACCCTAACCCTCCCTTCCTTGCAGCTTGACCCTTACCCTCCCTTCTCCCAGCCTAACCCTAAGAATCCCCTCTCAATAACCTGACCCTAAGACTCCCTTCCCCGCAGCCTGATCCTGATTCTAACCTTCGCTTACCCATATCCTAACCATAAAAGTCCCCGGAGAGATTATTCACCTCTCCAGTGGTGTCTGCAGTGGGTCCAGTGGGCAGCACTTTCCCGAAATTGAATGAAAATAAAAATCAAAAATCCTAACAAATTCCTAGTCAACCGCGCTGCACTCCAGCTGCAGTGACTGATATTTAAAGGTATACACCTCTGTTCTAGCTTATATAGCTGTTAGTCTGGTGTCACACCAGTCAGATCAACAAAAACAATTGGTTATAAATAGTAACATCAGTCTCTGCGCTAGAGTATTATGGTAAAAGAGTTCTTGACGACACTATACTTTCTAAATTTCAATCTGCCAAAATGTTCACAGGATCCTTGAGTCCTTAAATTTAGCTAATTGTTCTTTCCTTAGTTAGCTCCTTTCTCTCTCATTCTTCAATTTATTCCTTTTCTACTGTTCTCATCCCAGAAAGAAAAGGAAAAAACCTTGTGTGATACCTTTTAACTCAAGTTAATCCCATTCACAGAAAGATGTCTACTCACATTACATGTGTCTTGTTTGGTAGGCACGTAATGAGTCCTATCTCCTTGTTTCCTTCCCAGAGTCCTGGAATCGATTTCCTTCAGTGTTGTCTCCCCGTCTTGCAGCTCTATTCCTCCGAAACCGCCTTCCTCCAATTAGCATGCAATACAAAGAAAAAAGGGGGATCCTCGTGCAATCCACCGTGCAGGTAAGTACAACCCCACTGTAAGTCCTACTCACACTTTAAACGTCTTGCATCAAGGCTTTGCAAAATAAACTTTTCCTTCTGTCCTGCAGCCCTCCGACTATGGAGTCACAAGGAGAGGTGTCTTGTTTTTGTTACAGGGAGACTCCATAGTCGGGGGGCTGCAGGACAGAAGGAACAGTTTATTTTGCAAAGCCTTGATGCAAGACGTTTAAAGTGTGAGTAGGACTTACTGTGGGGTTGTACTTACCTGCACGGTGGATTGCACGAGGATCCCCCTTTTTTCTTTGTATTGCATGCTAATTGGATGAAGGAGGTCCCGGAGGAATAGAGCTGCAAGACGGGGAGACAACTCTGAAGGAAATCGATTCCAGGACTCTGGGAAGGAAACAAGGAGAAAGGACTCATTACGTGCCCACCAAACAAGACACATGTAATGTGAGTAGACATCTTTCTGTGAATGGGATTCACTTGAGTTAAAAGGTATCACACAAGGTTTTTTCCTTTTCTTTCTGGGATGAGAACTGGAGAAAAGGAATAAATTGAAGAATGAGAGAGAAAGGAGCTAACTAAGGAAAGAACAATTAGCTAAATTTAAGGACTCAAGGATCCTGTGGACATTTTGGCAGATTGAAATCTAGAAAGTATAGTGTCGTCAAGAACTCTTTTACCATAATACTCTAGCGCAGAGACTGATAGTACTATTTATAACCAAAAATCGAAAATGGCTGCCTATTTGAAACAGAGACAGCTGAAAAGAATTTTAGACTGTCTCTACTTCTAAAAGACAGCCCTTGTTCAGGGGACTCCCACCGGGTAAACTATATATCATATATCTGTTATATATATATATATTGTGATAAAGGAGCACATGGAGGAAATAAAGTCAAGTTCTTTTATTTTCTATCAGGCAGACAGCATAAAAGTTCAGCAACATTACCAACTGCAAGTTGTTCTTGTAGTGCAGCATATAAGTGTCACAGCATAGTTCACATGACTCTTTAGGTGTTCCGGTGGTCCCTATCATACCCCAACCCTTGGGAAGCTTTTCCACCGTCAAGAGTCCTGACCCTCTGTCTTTGAAACACTTATATCAGGAGAGCACAGGTGCTGTTGATTAGCCCAAGCCTGATCACACCCAGGTTCTCTGCTGCTGCTCTAAAACCTGGTCAGGATTCTCCACATTACTCCCCTGTGGAGCTATGCTGTCTCTGTCACACTCCTCCCCCCTTAGCTTCAACCATCCTAGTGAAGCTAACAAATTTTCAGGCGAGCTTTCCACCTCGCCCCCCTGGCCCTCTTCCTCCTCCCCTAGCTTCACCATACGGTTGTTTGGAGGATTGGAACCTACAAATCTCCTAGAAAGGGCATCCGCATTGGGGTGCTGATACCCTGGACGATGCTGCACCTCAAACTTAAATGGCTGTAAGGCCAAAAACCAACAGGTCACACGAGCATTCACCTCTTTGTTCGTGTGCATCCATTTCAATGGAGCATGGTCTGTAACTAACAAAAACTCTCGTCCCAACAATGAATATTTTAAGGACTCCACTGCCCATTTAATTGCCAAGCACTCCTGTTCTACAGTGGAATACTTGCGCTCTCTGGGAAGTAATTTACGGCTAAGGTAGAGTACCGGCTTCTCCTCACCATCTACCTCCTGTGAAAGGACTGCCCCATATCCTGTCCCAGAGGCATCAGTCTGCAACATAAACTGTTTTGTAAAATCAGGAGCTTGCAAGACAGGCTCTGTATGTAAAGCTCTTAAGTCTTGCCAAGCGTTTTCCACTAGACTGGACCACATTATTTTGTCTGGAGACTTTTTTTTAAAAGACATTCGGTTAGTAGAGCCGCTCTAGTGGCAAAATCACATATGAGACTGTGATAATACCCACTAGACCGAGAAACATCCTAAGTTGCGACTTATATTTGGGTTTGGGCCAAGCGAGAACCGCTTCTATCTTGCTAGGCTGAGGTTTAACCTTTCCCCTGCCCACAATGTACCCCAAATATTTGGCTTCTAACATACCAATGGCACATTTCTCAGGGGTGGCGGTAAATCCATGTTCCCTAAGAGACTTCAAAACGGCCTCTACCTTTGGTAGGTGGGATTCTCAGTCAGCGCTAAAAATGACAATGTCGTCTAAATACGCAACTGCATATTCCCTATGGGGCCGCAGCAACTTATTCATAGCTCTCTGAAAGGTTGCTGGGGCACCATGTAAACCAAATGGCAACCTTTTGTACTGAAATAGGTCCTCTGGGGTAGAGAAGGCTGTTTTTGCCTTAGCAGCTTCCGTTAAAGGAATCTGCCAGTATCCCTTTGTCAAGTCTGGTAAGATAATCTCTCTACCAACTCAGCAATCCGGGGCATACCGTACGAATCATAGCAAGAAACCTGATTTAATTTGCGGAAGTCATTACAGAATCTTACCGCACCTGACGGCTTAGGTACTAAGACAATGAGATTATTCCACTAGCTATTTGATTCCTCTATAACCGCTAGATGAAGCATCTCTTCTACCTCTTGCCCATTTTGCCTCGGGTATGCGATATGGCCTTCGTTTGATGACCACCCCGGGTTGAGTCACAATATCATGTTGAATTATCTGTGTCTTTCCCGGAATGTCAGAAAACACATCTTGGAACCTCGCTACCAAATTCATAGCTTCCTGTTTCTACCCAGGACTAAGTGTGACTTCAATGGGTACCTGGCATTCTGGAACCTTTTTTGCTACTAAAGAGGGCTGACTGGTGCTTTCCTTCCAAGGTTTTAACAGGTTCACATGGTAGATTTGTACCTCCTTCCTTCTACCCTCCTGTCGAACCTTGTAATTGACCGGTCCCACCGCCTCTATGATCTTATAAGGGCCCCGCCATTGAGCATACATCTTACTTTTTGTAGTGGGCACAAGCATTAACACCTGGTCTCCCGGTTTAAAGGACCGATTAACTGCGGTGACATCATAACTTTGTTTCTGACGTTGCTGAACCCTTTCCATATGTTTGTTCAGGAGTGGCGCAATCTGCCTAAGACGGCCATACAATTGGGACACAAACTGAACGATATTTGGGTCCTGACAGGGTTCTTGTTTCCACCCTTCCTTTAACAAATCCAGAATCCCTCTGGGTTGCCTCCCATAGAGGAGTTTAAAGGGACTAAACCCTGTAGAAGATTGGGGTACCTCTCTGACTGCAAACATCAAATAAGGTAGAAGCAAATCCCTACTCACTTTTCTTGAGACACTGCCCTCTTTATCATTTGTTTAAGGGTTTGATTAAGCCTTTCTACCAGACCATTTGTTTGCGGGTGGTACACCGAAGTGGTAATTCTGTCTACCTTTAACAACTGGCATAAATCTTTTATGAGCTTAGAAACAAACAGGCTGCCTTGGTCAGTTAGGACCTCCTTTGGTATGCCTAGATGGGTATATAGAATTAGTTGCTCTCTGGCAATAGTGCCAGATTTCATATTAAGTAGGGGTATAGCCTCCGGGTATCTGGTGGCATAGTCCACTACTACTAGTATTTATGGGTGCCCTCGAGCAGATTTCTCCACTGGTCCTATCAGATCCATACCAATTCATTTAAAAGGCATGGAAATGATAGGGAGGGGTACCTGTGGAGCCCTAAATTCTGTCCGAGGGGCCATCTTCTGGCACACTGGGCATTCCTAACAATACCTCTTGACTGAAGCATAGATGCGTGGCCAAAAAAACCTCAACTGTATACGTTGGAGTGGTTTCTGCTCCCCTAAATGGCCTCCCCACAAATGCGCATGTAACGGCTTTTAATACCAACCGCTCAAGTTTTCGGGGGAAATAACAATTGTTCTACTCTTTTCCCCTGGAAAGTAGTAACACGATATAGCAAATCATTTTACAACATAAAATATGGCACATCCTCAGATGGTAAAACAGCAATCACTCTATCAATAACCACTTTTACAGTCTCAAAGGCCTGTGCCAGATTGATATCATTGCATTGATCCTGCTATGATATTTTCTCACCAACAGGGTTCCATTGGGCCCCAGAGTCAGTTTCCTGGGGTAGTTCAGCAGTAGTTCTCCCGGATGCCAAGCTTTTGTGGTCTCTGGCCCGTGACACGCCTGAGCGGCTGACTGTTTGTCAGTGTTATGCCATGTAGCCAGTTCCTGAAGCAATGGAAAGTCATGGCCCAGGATTAGCGAATAAGGAGGTCGGGAGGTCACTGCAGCCACCACCTTCAATGGCCGGCCTTGTACAGTCAGGGGTAAGTACACACTTGGGCACTCCTCAATGTTGCCATGGACACATACCACTCTGACAGGAGGCAGGACCTTATCGGCACCTGGAGGGACCAGGTTGGCCGTGACCATGGTGAGCTCACTACCAGTGTCTACCAGTGCCCAGATCTCTCAGCCCTCCATCGGTTGAGCCGCCTTTCCCAAGCTGCAATCCATCGGCTCTTTCCGTTTTGGGCAGTTCCACCGCACATGACCAGGTTCACCGCACTCATAGCACACTATGGGAGGTGGGGCCTTTGGCTTGATGACTGGGACCTGAGTTTGGGGCTCTGCGACTGGTACAAATCCTGTCCTGACTTTATTCACTTTCCCCAGGGTCAGATGCCGCTCAATAACCACTGCCAGCTCCTCATATGTCTGGGAATCAGCCTGAAAGGACCACGGCTGCACCGCGCGGTCTAACACCCACATAGCCTGGTCTAGTGCAACTCTCTCCACAATTTGCGCTGCTGAGTTTTTACTCGGCTGCAACCAAGCATTAGTCAGCCGGGCAAGTTTGGCCAGCTGAATCCTGGGAGCTCAGAACCTTCCAGCCGCCAGTCATGGAATTCTTGGGTTTTGCAGGGGCCCGTCACTCCTGTCGAGTATAGCCTATTTAAGGTCAGGGTAGGAACGTGACTGGGCCACAGACATATCCACATAGACTTTCTGTGCCTCCCTTGTCAAACAAGGAGCCAGCTTGTCAGACCGTTCCTCTTTAGGCCATTCCAATCGTGGGCATGTGCTCAAACGTGCAGAGGAAAGCCTCAATGTCATCAGCTGGAGTAAGCTTAGGCAGCCTCTCTCACTCCTGCCCACCTTTCCTCAGCTCTGTAAGCTCTTCATACATCATCTGGACCTGAGCTTGTTGGCTCTGTAATTGGGTTTGTTGGCCCTGTAATTGAGCTTGCTGACCGGCAGCCACTTCAGATATCATCTGGACCTGAGCTTGTTGGCCCCGTAATTGGGTTTGCTGTCCAGCAACCAGGGTTTGCTGTCCAGCAGCCACTTCAGATAACCTTCTCAGTATTTCCTCCATATTACCCTGTACTTCCCCTTTAAGGGTAAACTTAGGAGGCTTAATATAATATGCCAGTCTCACCAGACAGTGTTACCTGACACCTGTCTGCTCTACTGGATTAACACCAGATGACACAGTGGCCCTTTAAGCCTGCTTTTCACACAACTCTCATTAACCCCAAGTTGCCCTGTCCTCCACCACAGCCACAACAAAACTGGGTTAAACAGTTTATTAAGCACACCACCTTTCTGGCCCCAGGCCAGCTGCACAATGTATACTTTAAACACAACTTGTCAGTTTTTAAAACACAGATACTGTCGCTATCTTACCCAGGGTTCTCTGCGGTGTATAGTTTCCAGCTGAGATGTGCCCCACATTGGGCACCATATGTGATAAAGGAGCACATCACATGGAGGAAATAAAGTCAAGTTCTTTTATTTTCTGTCAGGCAGACAGCATAACAGGTCAGCAACATCACCAACAGCAAGTTGTTCTTGTAGTGCAGCATACAAGTGTCACAGCATAGTTCACACAACTCTTTAGGTGTTCCAGTGGTCCCTATCATACCACATCCCTTGGGCAGCTATTCCACCGTCAAGAGTCCTGACCCTCTGTCTTTGAAACACATATCAGGAGAGCACAGGTGCTGTTGATTAGTCCAAGCCTGATCACACCCAGGATCTCTGCTGCTGCTCTAAAACCTGGGGCCAGATTTACTAAGCTGTGGGTTTGGAAAAGTGGAGCAGTTGCCCATAGCAACCAATCAGATTCTAGCTGACATTCTCTAGTATGTAATTGGAAAGTGAGACCTAGAATATCATTGGTTGCCATGGGCAACATCTCCACTTTTCCAAATCCGCAGCTTAGTAAATCTGGCCCCTGGTCAGGATTCTCAACATTACTCCCATGTTATAGTCCATAACAAGATATCTAAATATACAAATGTTTCTATTTTTCTATTAGTCTTCTATAATCTGTGCATTACAGACTAGCAAATGTATTTACTTTACTCATACCTTAATGTTAAACTGATTGTAATGATGATGAAAAATAAATAAAATAATAATAAGTTAAAAAATAATTAAGAATAAAAAAAGCAAAAGAATAAAAGAGTTAACGAATGGAAATAGAAGACTGAGATACTTCGAATTTAAGATTTAGCATAGTTAAAGATGAGAACAGTGGAATGATATGATACAATATGTAGACTGCAACAGATGTTTGAAAAATTCTGGTCATCTTGCATTCTTTTCTAAAGTCCTCAAAATGCAAATATCCATTTGACCAATAGATGGAGCATCATGAACAGAATAACTAGAAGGAATTCTTTTGCACTGTCATAAAGGAATTTCCAATAGAGCAATATATAGAATCATATGATTTCCTGTTAGAAATAGCTAGTTACACAGAGCTGCTGGTTTATTTCCATAGCATGCCTTCTTAGCAACTCTGGTGACACTGAAACATGAACATGCTCAGGGAAAGCTTTTTACTTCTGCTGCATATAAGTTTCTTTGGAACTGCTTCCTCTGGAAAAATTTTGGCTTGGCCAACAGATGGGAGCCATTTTCTGAATCTAAAAATCATTCTGGAAAACCTTGCACAAAAAGGACATGATGTCACAGTGCTGGTTCATACAGCCAACATTATTATGGACACCAACCAAACATCAGCTTTAAAATTTGAAGTTTTCCCTGTTGGATTTTCAAAGGAAAAAAATGAGCAACTTCTGGAAGAATTCCTGCGCTTCTGGATTTATGACCTTCCTAACATGTCTTATTGGGAATTCTTTGTCCGCATAAAAAAAGCAATAGCAGATGGTCAGGAGGTAGAACAACATGTGTGTGATGGCATAATATTTAACAAGGATTTATTACATAAACTACAAGAGGAAAAGTATGATATCCTGGTTGCAGATCCTTTGGCACCATGTGGCGAACTTGTTGCTGAAATTATCGGCGTACCATTTGTCTATTCATTTAGATTCTCATTGGCTAATGTGATAGAGAGATTATGTGGTCAGGTTCCAGCACCATTCTCATATGTACCTGCTGCAATGTCTGAATTCACTGATAAAATGTCTTTTGTCCAAAGACTGAGAAATTCTCTTTTTTACTTATCACAAGATACTGTGTTTTATTTAACTATTTCTGCTAAATGGAATGATTATTATAGTAAGGCATTGGGTAAGTATATTTTTGCACTGTTTTATATGCTTAACCAATCTTATGACAAACTTTACTCTTCATTTTGTTAGCCATATAATTAACTTTATTGCAATTGAAAACAACTTATAACAATTGTTTCATGTAGCATTTGAAAAGTTTTAAAGTTGGTAAATGTTGTAGTTTTCCCAAAATTCATTTGTCAAAAAAGAATATGTCCACAAGGAAAACAGATTTGATTTTTGGGAAATGTATACCCATTTCATGGCCTTACTAGTTAATGAATAACTTGTGACCTTTACATTATGTGAAAAGATTATATAGGAATGGTTCTGCTGAAACAAGATAATGTAGCTAGGGGTGTGCCAAAGAAACAGTCACTGTATGAGATATCTTATTTTGAAGGTTCAGTTATTATTAATGTAAAAGTGTATAAGTTGTTTGCATTACGTCAATAATCTTATAAGAGAAAAATGATTTACTTATAGATACATAGCAATAATCCTTTCAGCTTCTCTAGACCTTTCAGACCTTTCTCAGGATACACTTGACTACCATTTCATTACTGTTGACTTTAAAGGTCACCTCTCCCTATGTGGCAACCAAAACAAGAATGAAAGTCAACATCTAAAGCTGCATATGAGCTGAATGAACAAGGTGCAATGTATCCAAAAGAAAAAAGTAGTTGTAATAACCGGGTGCACTTAACCAAATCAAAATTAAATTAAAATAATAAATGTTATTAACTCTGTATTAAAACTTAGAAAATAAGGACCGGATTCAGAGATACGGGGTGAGTTAGGTGCAGACAGGCCTGCATCCTGCCCCCCCCTTTTAGGTACCTTATGGCACTTGCGAGTGCCATAGGGCTACCTTAATTATCTGTGCAATGTCTGCACGAATATTGCCGCTCCCCGCCTCCCCCCCACCCTCCCTGGCTAATCTAAATACCTCCTCCCTCTCACTTTTACCCAAACCCTCCCCAAGGCATTACGCCACATCTTTCTACCTAAAATACTCTGTGCGGCCTTTAAAGACCGCACGGAGGCAATCTACGTACTGAACTGGTAGATCGCATGCATAGTAGGTCCTTTACTAAAGATACGCACCAAAGAAGTGACTGCTTCTTAGGTGTGAATCCAGTCCTATATTATCAGCGAAACATAAAATAAAGATAGTGACTTACAGCATGAAATAGATGTGAAAGAAATAAAAAGTAGCTTCTTTCACTGATGATTGTAACATGCCTTCATACTGATCATGGCGGCATGTAAATAGCTTACCTGTGTGTGTGCAAAGAAGAGCAACTAAAATAGTCCATGGCCTTTGTAACAAATCATACCAAGAAAGGCTAGAGGAACTAAACATGTATAGCTTGGAGCAGAGAAGGGAGAGGGGGGACATGATAGCAGCTTTTAAATACATCAAGGGTTGTGACCAGCTAGAGGAGGGTACCATTTTTTAAAAGAAAAGGTGTAATAGAACACGAGGGCATGAATATAAACTGGAGGGTGGTAGATTCAAAGGAAATGTGCGGAAAAATTACTTTACTGAAAGGGTGATAGATAAGTGGAATATTTTCCCATCTGAGGTGGTTGAGGTCAATACAGTAGAACAATTTAAACATGCTTGGGATAAATATAAGGGTATCCTAAATTGTAAACCAAATTGAGGGTAAATAGGGTCTAGGGTCAGTATAGGTTTAAATAAACAAATGGGCAGACTAGATGGGCCATGTGGCTCTTATCTGACTTCACTTTCTATGTTTCTATGTATCCCTGTCTGCCATCACTGGTCTCTTGTTGCCTGCCCGCAGGCATAAATCAGCATTGGCGATCTCTCTCTGCCTGCTTAGCAGCAAGGACACTAGCCAATAATGTGCATAGGCGGGAGGGCTGCTGACCAAGCACAGGTCAGCTGCCTCTTAAAAGAAGCTGCAGCTCTGCTATGTGCTGTCACTCGCTGCTGGTTACAGCGTTTGGCTCCCCTGTCCTTCATCGGCTCTCCGGTCTCAGCACTTGGCTTGTTAAATTTCTTGTGATTACTGAGTGTTGCCTCGTCCCTTGCTCCTGTGTTTATTGTGTTCTCCAGCCTCTTCAAGTCCCTGTCTCCTGTTACTTTTTCCATATTACACTGTGGGTGCTTCTTTAATGTGTCCCCAGCTCACCAAACTGTTCATTCTTACCTTGTTGTTATCTTTGTGTGCTGGTGTTCTTAAATTCGTCGGTGTTTGCGTCCAGAGCCGCGACATGCTAGTCATCAGCAGCCCAGCCTATCCCCACCATCAGGTGCTCTAGTGAAGACCAGCTTCCTATATAGATTTCACGCCTGGTTAGCTGCAACTGCAACATTATAACTGGCCATTTACTGAATAAATTCATTTGCATGGAGCAGTCTACTGCTGACGCCATTAATGCATTAATCATTCAGGTCTCAAACCTTGGCCAGATGGTGCAGGCTTTCACCTCAAGTATTCAGATGCAAAAAGAATTGATTGCTGCTCTACACACCACACAAGGGATCCAAAACCTTAGACCTACTGAGACATGTAGTCTGGTGACCATTTATTTCCAGGATGCACAGGAATTTGTAGGATTGTGTACTACCTGTGCCCACAACAAATCCCCTTGCTTTCAGGGCCTCTCCATACCTTACCTGTTCCTAAATATCTATTGACAAATCTCCATGGATTGCCTTCTGACATTGTATCTGACCAGGGACCTCAATTTGTGGCCAGCTTCTGAAGGTTATACAAGCTGAATCTTTCCTTGGGCTATTATCCCCAAACTAAGGGACAAACTCAAAGAGTGAACCAGGCCCTTGAACAATGCTTAGGGTGTTAACCTTCAAGGTGATCAGGTGAATTATCTGCCCTTGACGGAGTTTGCTTATAATAATGCACCTCATTCTGCAACCAGAGAATCTCCCTTCTTCATTGTCTATGGATACCACCCATGTGCCAGAACTCTCCTGTCACTTCCCTCTGTTGTGCATAGTTATGGCTGCTTCCGTATCCATAGACCTTGCTTAACATACCTCAATGCCACCCCACGCAACTATTCAGCATGGGGTGGCGGAATGCATGCATCGTACCAATGTACAGATCTCATTGTGAACAGAGTTACATGCACAATGTGTAACACCTGGTGCAAACATGCACAGATGTTACATAAGCAGCTTGTTTAAGTCCCCTTGCTTTCTTAAGTGTGAATCCGGCCCTTTGTGTCAGCACATACATAATTAGGAGGCGCAGAAGCAGAGCCTGTGTTCTCCTGTTACTGTTTCTAATTTCTTCCGAGTGCCTGATTCCTCCTCAATATGAGGAGTGTCTCCAGACTACAGACATCAGGCCGGTTCCCAAACTAAGTCAGACAGGGGACTTATGCAAATCATTTGCGTAAGTCTCCTGTCTCGGAATATCTGCGCATGCGTGTGTGCCAGATGTTCTGATAGCTTACCTACAGACGTACATAACTAAGGACCTGATTCACACTTAAGAAGCTTCTTAAAATAAGAACTGGGCTAAACCATGTTGATTGCAGGGGAGTCATATTTCATCTGTTGCAAACAGTACTAGTGTTGAGAGGTGATATTTCCCAGCCCAAGTCTAAATAACAGTGTAATAGTAAAGCTGGTCAGTATCTGTTTTCAGTAAGCAATTCAAAGATGTATTCCTGCATGCAAACAATACAATTTACTTGACTCCCCCTGAAAACAACATGGTTTTGCCCAGGAGTGACTTTAAGTTCTTATTTTAAGAACTTTCTTAAGTCTGAATCAAGTCCTAAGTTACGTACGTCTGTAGGTATGATGAAGGGTCCGATCCTTCATTTCCAATGGTTGTATCTCTGCCATACAGGTGGGGATAGCCATTTAAAGAGGGAATGGTTTAGGCCCATTAAGACTTGATCTGCGTCGGATGCAGATTTAGTCATAAAAGTTAAGTGTCCAGATTTACTACCGATAGCGTAACTACTCATGTAAAGCGTGCAGGGTTCTGCATCTGGCCCATCATGAGTACACATATTGCAGCACAGTTAGGGACTCACCTAACTGGAGGTGCCTTGATGCTGCTAATATTTTATATTATTTGGTATTCAGCCCCAGATCTGTTTTTTGTTCATTGTAAAGAAGTACTAACTAAAACCATTCACCATATGCCAAAGGATTAATCTAATAGCCTTCAGGCTGCATCTTCCTTGAAACTGGAAGATACCCAAAACCTTGAATGTTTCCATACTAAAAGCAGTCTTGTCATCCGGGAGATTCTTGACCCTCTGAAAAGAGAAACCTTCTCCAGTCATAGTTGAGGTGCAAGAAGAATATGAAGTAGAATCCATCCTGGATTCCAAAAAGTAAGGAGTAAGGAGGCAACTTCAGTATCTGGTCCATTGGAAAGGCTACAGTCTGGAAAAAATAGAGTGGGTCCCTGCTAAGAACCTTCATGCCAAAAGACTTATCTAGGATTTCTATAAAAAATTCCAGGAAGATGTCACAAAATACCACACTTACAGAACCAGACACTGTTGTTTCCTGGGCTTCTTAGGCCACGTTGGCATAATCTTCCATCACGTCCTACTCAAACTGGCAATACACAGTGTTTCCTACATTATGCCTGAGACAGATTTCCATAACCTCAGCAATGCCTTTCTCATGGCTGTGGCCAGCTTGGATAGAGTCAGCTGACTGCTATACAGCCAGACACCTTCCTCTTGCTCAGTAATATGTTTTCCACCTACCAATGGGATTCAAGCGCTCCCTATTTAATTCTCTGGCACAGGCCTACCTGTGCCAGTACAACAAGTAGTATTTGTATGAGAGCTACTGGTTCCTGTGTTTCCTGGTGTATATTTAGCATCATCTGTCAGCTCTGCTGCTGAGAGCAATATCTGTGTGCAATGAGAGCGATATCTGCAAGATCAAATTAGCCTCCTTGCATATATAAAGAATAACATTTATTTGACACGTTCAGAAAATCAACTTGATTGCAGGTGTTACTTTTCAGCTGCTTTTCTCTTATTTTCAAACTCTGGATTAAGTTCATCGTCCCAAATATACACCATGCATTAGTTTTTAAATACTTTAAAACACTTTTGTTGTTAGATACATCCAGGGCCGGTACTAACATGTTTGCTGCCCCCCTGCGAAAAATAAATTTGCGCTTTCCCAAATTATTTGTTAATTCAATAAAGTATTTTTTTCGTAAATACAAATCCTAAAATGCCCTTTAATAATCATTACCATCCTGTGACCCCTTTGTTAATCTTCACCATGCTGTGCCCATGTCCCTTTTAATAAAAATCACCATGTGCCCATGTCCCTTTTAATAAAAATCATCATGTGCCCATGTCCCTTTTTATAGAAATCACCATGTGCCCATGTCCATTTTAATAGAAATCATCATGTGCCCATGTCCATTTTAATAGAAATCACCATGCTGTGCCCATGTCTCTTTTAATGGATATCACCATGTGGCCATGTTCATTTTAACGGAAATCACAATACTGTGCCCATGTTTAGTTTAATAAAAATCACCAGCATGCTGTGCCTGTGCTCCTTTTGTTAATTTTCACCATACTGTGCCACTGCCAGCCCCAGCATACTTAAAGTAAGTAATATACATACCTTCTTTCTCCCCTTTTACCGCCACTTCTGTTCTTCAGCGTTCTTCCATCCTGGCTCCTCTTTGCCTGCTCCTCACTACTCACCATAACGTTGTACGTGATGACGTCACGCCCAACCAACGTTTTGTGAGTGACGGGAGCAGGGAGGAGTCTGGATTGAAGATGGAGCGCGCCGCAGGATAAGTAAGTATATATTTTTTTTTTGTACCGGCGGGACCTGCGTCAGCGGGGGGACTGTGGTGGGAGGGAAGCGCCCCTCTGTCATTACGCCCTCCCGCCACGTTTACCCCACTTACCGGGTTCCACTGGCCCTAGATATATCTTGTTTTCCCATATCTTACAGTATGTTTTATTGAATGCAACAAATTAGTATTGGTTAAAAGGAATTTTATGTATAACATTGTTTATATAATATTCTGTGTTTTAAAAACAAAACAGAAAAACTAAAGCCTTATATAGGCCCTTTGGTATATGATCTAGTTATTAATACGTGCCTTCCCTATAATGTATGTTTACTCATCAGGTCGATCCACAACACTTTGTGAAATTATGGGAAAAGCAGAATTGTGGCTTATTCGGACATACTGGGATTTTGAGTATCCACGTCCAACGCTGCCGAACTTTGAATTTGTTGGAGGTCTGCACTGTAAACCAGCAAAACCTTTGCCAGAGGTGATTCTTTTTCTGTACATAGATAACAACATTATGGGACAGTAAACAAAAACAGTCAGAAAAAAATTATTTAAAAACATTGGACTGTATCCAACTTACGCAAGTAGCGAGCGTAAATTGGGCATTGCAATCAATCTGCTCATGCACATGCCAAATGTTACGCATTAGGGGCCTGATTCAGAGGCTGAAAATAAGAACTTAAACTTACACCTGGGCAAAACCATGTTGATTTCAGGGGGAGTCGAGTTAATTTTATTCTATGCATGCAGGGAGAATGCTTTGCTTTTACTTATTGCACACAGATACCTGATCAGCTTCACTTTTAAACTGCTAATTAGACTTCAGCTGGGAAACATCACCTTTTAACTATAATACTGTTGCAACAAATGAAATTTGACTCCCCTGAAATCAACATGGTTTAGCCCAGGTGTAACTTTAAGTTCTTATTTTCAGCCTCTGAATCAGGGCCTAGATCTCTGAATGTGGTGGGAGTCATTGGCCGATGACTATCATTGAAAGTTGCTTTTCGGTTAGCTCTATTTCGAATGATAGCCATTTTAGATTTTTTTTTTAATGAATGGTTGAGTATGTGATCATCATACTCACCCATTCCTTTTAGGAAGCGCCACCATCGGACACTTTTAGGCTTAGGGGGAGGGTTAGGCTCTGGGGAAGGGAGCGTTAGGGACATGGAATTGAGGGTTAGGGTCAGGCTGTGGAGAAGGGAGACTTAGGTTTAGGCTGTGGGGAAAGGGGGGTTAAGGTTAGGCTGCGGGGAGAGGGAGACTTAGGGTTAGGCTGTGGGGAAGGGGGGTTAGAGTCAGGCTTCGGGGAAGCGAGTGTTAGGGTAATAACAGGGGAGGGTTAGGGTAGGGATTAAGGAGAGGCTTGGGGATAGAATAGTTACTTATCTTTCAGAGCACCGTGTTCGGTGCCCCAGGGATCGATTGCTATGCCTCTATTGCATAAGCAATAGTTTGCCCAGCCAGTTTCAAACTGGCTGGGAGGGAACAGCCCTATTGAAATAGGGGACCCACACCCCTCTGAATGTATGGAATGCATTTCTGTACGTTCAGAAATCCATATGTTAGGGCATGTCAACACTGAGGACCGTATTCACACTTAATGAAGTTTTCAAGGAGGGAAAATGGAGATATTGTTCATGACAACTAATCAGATTATGGATCTGATTCACACTTGAGAGTGCATTAGATGCGGATAGGACCGCTCCTCACTCGTTAAGTCCCTAACCCGACCGCCATTTTTAGGAATCTTATGGCACTTAAGAGTGCCATAGGGATTCCTTAAGTAACCGTGCGTATTTTCCTTTTCCTACTCCGGAGTCCATCTACATACCTTATTGGTACATAGATTGCGTAAATGATCTACTACGCATGCGTAGTAGGTCATTTCAGGAGATTCCAAACATAAGAAGCTGGATCTTCTTAAGTGTGAATCCGGCCCTGTGTGTTTAAGTATCTGTAAGGGAGCGGCTGTACCGAGATTCACTCCGAATGAAAGATCATTTCTGCCAGGGAGGGCTGCGTAAATTATAAACACTTGCGTGGCATTGTGCCCTCCATGGCCGCCCCTCTTCTCCAATTTTTGTGTAGGCCTTGTCACTTACAGATGTGTAGGGGGGCCAAAGATTTGCTCTAGTGACAGAGACCTGTCCCGGGCTTCCAGGGAAACAACAGACGAGCAGGAGTGAAGTAGAATTCAGTGGCTTTTAATAAGAATAGTTGTACAAGACACAGAATAAATGATAATAGTTCGTAGGACAATACCGGCTTGAGTCAGATGTAGGAATGTCCAAAAGGTAGTGGAATAGAGTGGCCAGGATAAGCCGGACTAGGGTAGGGGGTGAATGTCCAGAGGGTAGAAGATTGGTGGCCGAACTATGCCGGACTTGAGTGCAAAGTTCAGGATAGCTGGATAGCTGAGTAGCTTGATAACAGGGTAACTGGGAAGCTGGTTCAGGATCAGGAACAGACTGGATCAGGACTGGAGTGAAGACAGGACCGGACTGGAGTGAAGACAGGACCGGAGTGGAGTGAAGACTTGCGCCGAACTGGCGTTATGAGTTGCACCAGACTGGCGTGCTGGTTTGCTGGACCGGACTTGACAAGGTTGCTGGACCGGACTTGACAGCAAGGCTGTAGCTTAGCTGGATCAGGATTAGCTGGATCAGGATTAGGTTAGCTGGATCAGGATTAGGTTAGCTGGATCAGGATTAGCTGTAGCTCAGGATAACTGTATCAAGATAGCTCAGGAAGACCAAGTTGATCTGAGCACAGCATGGACTGTGCACAGAGTTTCAATAGCCCACCCTGTGCACAGATTGGCTGGAGGAATCATGTGTGTGCAGAGGAGCAACTGAGTGGTTACTGGGAATCACCTGACAGGAGGCAAGATGGCGACACCCATGCACCAGAGATGTAATGAAGCAGATGCCTAATCTCAGACACAAACACACATACTGTAATGGAGACCTTTGCAGGAACCTCTGGAGGGCTGGAGAGTGGCACATAGTGGGGAAGCTGCTGCCAGACTGCTTGTGGTCAGGTAAGTGCGGCGCTTGCCGCCGCAGACCGTGACAGTACCCCCTCCTTTAAGGGTGGCCACTGGACGCCCAATCAGAGTCTTGGTAGGATGCTTACTGAATTGATAATAGTTCTCCTTAAAAGCAAGACTAGAAGGTCAGTACTGTGGGAAACATCATGGCAGACAGAATTAGTCCAAATCAAATCCAGGAACAGATAGTCAGGATGTTCATCCTCTTTGGGCTACAGGACACATTGGCAAAGCCTGGTAGGGAGGAGCCAACTCTGACATGATGGGAGTAGTTTGGATTGAAGACTTGGAACCGAATACCTCGGTGGTCAAAGACAGAAAAGTATGTAAATTCTCCAACAGGGGGTATTGTACCTCAAGTAGTGAATTGGCCCAATCCAGAGCTTCTCCCCTGAAATGGCAAAGCAAGAAGAGTATCTGATCCAAAGGTTTCTGAAAGGACTCGGGAGAGGCAGCAAATTGATTCACACAGAACTTCATCAGAGGTACGAGTTGAGATATGTCACCATCGAAGAAGTATATCAAGATGTAATCAGAGGCTCAGTTGGCTTGGAGACATTGAATCTGTATGCTCGTTTGGCCGATTTAGACTTTAAGGGCTTAGAGGATTTGGACCTGGATGATCGTTTAGCAGACCTGACCTTTGAGGATTTAGAGGAGGCAGCAGGATTTGGAGGATCCTCCAAAGGCTTGGTTATAACTGGAAACAGAGACTTGATCCTGTCTGAAAGCACTGAAGCTGAGACTGGCACTAATGACGGAACAACAGGTAGAAATTTAACGTATTTAGACAATAATTCCCGGACAGAAGGCAAAGAATCCTGGACAGTGGTCCGCAGAGTAAGATCCAGGATGGCAGGCTCTGCGATCACGGCTGGTGAAATACTCTCCCTGAATACTGTGTCACTCAGATTGGAATCACCCTTGGAGATGGCATGGCTAGGACTAAAGTCTCCCTCGGAGACGGCATGGCTTGCACTGGAGTCCCCCTCGGAAACGGCATGGCTTAGACTGGAGTCCTCTTTGGAGTCAACATGGCTTGGACTGGAATTGCCTTTTGAAACGGCATGACTTGGACTAGAGTCCTCCTTGGAGACAGCACTGTGAGGTATTACAGAAGGCAAGGTAGTTGAAGGGCCTTCAGAATACGAGAGACTGAAAATCCCCTCGAGCAAGGTGCCAGAAGCTCCCCCCAGGAAAGTCGGGCCGAACGCTTCTTCTAATAAATTGAGACATGGAGCCCCTCCTGGGGTTGTGGCACTTGAAGCCCTGCTAGGGGTTGTGGCACTTGAAACTCTTTTACTAGACACCCCATCAGGGGTTACGTGGCTTGACACCCCGTCAGGGGTTATGTGGCTTGACCCCCCCGTCAGGGGTTACGTGGATTGACACCTCATCAGGGGTTACGTGGCTTGACACCCCACCAGGGGTTATGTGGTTAGACACCCCGCCAGGGTTTACGCGGCTAGATGCCCCTCCTGGGGCTACGTAGCTAGACGCCCCTCCTGGGGCTACGTAGCTAGACGCCCTTCCTGGGGCTACGTGGCTAGATGCCCCTCTTGGGGCTACGTGGCTAGATGCCCCTCTTGGGGCTACGTGGCTAGATGCCCCTCCTGGGATTACTTGGCTTGACACCCCTCCTGGGATTACTTGACACCCCTCCTGGGGTTACTTGGCTTGACACCCCTCCTGGGGTTACTTGGCTTGACACCCCTCCTGGGGTTACTTGGCTTGACACACCTCCTGGGGTTACATGGCTTGACATCCCTCCTGGGGTTACTTGACTTGACACCCCTCCTGGGGTTACTTGGCTTGATACCCCATTCCTAGATTGTAAATTCCTGGGCTTCCGTACAGAACAAGACAGCAGAAAGTGATCAGCACCAGCACAGTAGAGACAGAGTCTATGAGTCATTCTATATTGGTGCTCCTCCAGCGAGAGAGGTGGATGGTACCCACCCCTAGTTCTGGTACCGGTGGCTGGAAAATTCTGGGCTTCAGAGGTTTTTGGAGAATTCCCAGACTGAAATTGGAGGTTAGTCCAGAACTTGACTGGGAGGACGGCTCCGGATCAGGTGCCCTAGAATCCCGCATGGAGGGACAGAATTGTGCTGAGTTATTGGCAGAAGCGGCGTATTCACCCCAGGACAGGACAGCTTCTGGAGCAGGCTTGGCAAAAAAAAAAGAACCTAGTATAACTGGGAACGGAGCAACAGAACTTCAGAATACAAGGCATGGAGAAGTTGGTTATCAGGGTTAGATGGGGGTAGGACAGAATGATCCGTGCTTGTTCCAGAAAAACCTGAGTCCATAACAGACGGGTCTCCATCACATTTAGCCGGATGAGACTGAGAAATTCTTGAGGTAGAATGTGGATTTTGATGCTCTAATCTGTTTGCCAGGGTAGGCATTATCCCTTGGGGGTTTTTCCTGGTTGGATCCATGGCCCAGATCAAACTGTCACGAACTGCGAGGTTGTGTGGGACCTGTCCCGGGTTTCCAGGGAAACGACAGACGAGCAGGAGTGAAGTAGAATTCAGTAGCTTTTAATAAGGATAGTTGCACAAGACACAGAATAAATGATAATAGTTCGTAGGACAATACCGGCTTGAGTCAGATGTAGGAATGTCCAAAAGGTAGTGGAAGTAGAGTGGCCAGGATAAGCCGGACTAGGGTGGGGGGTGAATGTCCAGAGGGTAGAAGATTGGTGGTCGAACTATGCCGGACTTGAGTGCAAAGTTCAGGATAGCTGGATAGCTGAGTAGCTTGATAACAGGGTAACTGGGAAGCTGGGTCAGGATCAGAAACAGACTGGATCAGGACTGCAGTGAAGACAGTACCGGACTGGAGTGAAGACTTGCGCCAGACTGGCGTGATGAGTTGCGCCAGCCTGGCGTGCAGAAACGGACTGGACCGCAAGGCTGCTGGACTGGACTGGACTGCGAGGACCACGCCAACTGGAACCAGAAAAGGACCTAGGACAGCGGACCAGGACGGCAGGACTGGACTTGACAAGGTTACTGGACCGGACTTGACAAGGTTGCTGGACCGGACTTGACAGCAAGGCTATAGTTTAGCTGGATCAGGATTAGCTGTAGTTTAACTGGATCAGGATTAGCTGTAGCTCAGGATAACTGTATCAGGATAGCTTTTGCTCAGGAAGACCAAGTTGATCTGGGCACAGCATGGACTATGCTCAGAGTTTAAATAGCCCGCCCCGTGCACAGATTGGCTGGAGGAATCATGTGTGTGCAGAGGAGCAACTGAGTGGTTACTGGGAATCACCTGACAGGAGGCAAGATGGCGACGCCCATGCACCAGAGATGTAATGAAGCAGATGCCTAATCCCAGACACAAACAAACATGCTGTAATGGAGACCTTTGCAGGAACCTCTGGAGGGCTGGAGAGTGGC
>WWET01001418.1:285812-296973 GCA_011038615.1 Limnodynastes dumerilii | reverse complement strand
AATTGTGTGAATTTTGTCCAGCGAATTTGCTGCGTACAGTGCAAATTTTTTCTGTGCTAATTTTTTTTTTAAACTCGCTTCTAATTGAATCTGGCCCAAAGTGTCACTATCCAAATTGTCGTAGCTAGACATGGTTTTGGCATGACAGTTGTGTATAATGACAGGGGATTGGATGTGTTGATTTTATTCACGTATTATAGGAAATGTTAAAATGTATGTTGTTAAACATCAGTCTTGCACACATTAAAAACAATTCTAAAGCCTTATCAGATTCTTTTAACATTGCCGGGAATACTTCTGTGTTACAGAGGGCATTACAATCCTCTGTATCCCCAGCCATGCCAGGAGATGGAGCCTGGGTGAAATGGTACAGAGCACATGGCATGGCCTCTGTACCCCCAGACATGCCAGAAGAGGGAGTGGGGGTGAATTGGTGCAGTGGGACACCCTGCTTCTTGCGCTTTTTCCAGAGAAACAGAGGGCATTACAATCCTCTGTATCCCCAGCCATGCCAGGAGATGGAGCCTGGGTGAAATGGTACAGAGAACAGCACATGGCCTCTGTACCCCCAGACATGCCAGAAGAGGGAGTGGGGGTGAATTGGTGCAGTGGGACACCCTGCTTCTTGCGCTTTCCCTTTTCCAGAGAGAGTTATGTGAGCCGTAACTAGTACTCTTTCCTAGTGAGGATTTTCTTTAGCATGTTGGGATGTTTGCTCTGCATTATAATATTATTCCCTAGTAGGGATTGTTTCATCATTTAGGATTTTTTGTATTTTTCTTAGCATGTAGGGAATTTTGTGTGTCGGTATTATTTTCTAGTCGGGGCTTTTGTGTGTCAGGATTTTATGTGTAGGTGTTTTGACAGTGTCAGTATTATTTCCTTGTTGGGCTTTTGATTTTAGGGAAATTATTAGGATTTCTCCAGTTGGGATTTCTTGAACCGGGAAATAATACCCAACCCATTGCTGAGCCATGTACCACAGACCCCCCAAAAAATAACTCTATTTATTTAACAGCTTTTTATATAGCGCCATCAGATTACAAAGCACTTTACAGAAAATAATTCAACATTCACATCAATCCCTGCCCCATTGGGGTACATTACACATACACACACAGACTAGGGACAATTTAGTCTGCAGCAAAATAAACTACCAGCATGGTTTTGGCATGTGTGAGGAAACCGGAGCACCGGAGGAAACCAACGCAGACACAGGGAGAAATACCACACATATAAGACCTAGGCCAAGAATCAAACTCATGACCTAAGCTCTGAGTTCCTGACTACCCCTAGGGGCTGCTGTTAAACTAATTACCTCCAGTTATCAGTAGACTCCTGTGTTGATTGCTAGGACCTGCATAGTGAGTTTATCTATCAGCTCCTCACTGAGCAGAGTGCTGGTCATTCTTGTCTCCTTGCTTCACTGAGCTGTACACCTGCTGTTTGGCCATCGCTGATACACTTGTTCATTCAGGTTATCCTGTCTATTCCTGTGTCATTGTTTATTGTAATATATAACCAGTGTCTGTTATCCCTATGTGTTACCTTATGTCTGTGAGCCTTACCTGGTATTTGTTAACTTATGTCTGTGAGCCTTACCTAGAATCTGCTACCTTAAGTCTGTGAGCCTTATATGGCATCTGTTACCTTATGTCTGTGAGCCTTATATGGCATCTGTCACCTTAAGTCTGTGAGCCTTATATGGCATTCGTTACCTGTATTCCATTTGCTTTAGTTCAAGCCTCATTCCTGTATTCACCCTATACCTGGTATTTCCATATCCAGCCAGCTTTGTGTTCTTTATCTTTGTACCTGAGAACCAGTTGTATTTTCTGTGTATTTGTTCCACTTGCAATAAATCTACAGCATTGTACAGACTGGTTTCCACTGATTTGTATGTCACATCTTGGGTTTCAAAAATGTCTTGTATGCCCATGAGATTGCAACTGCTCGTTTAATGTATTTTAGCTTTTAGTCTCATAAGCCTGTATTATGGTTTGTTGTATCCATTTCGCCACAGTATCGTTAGATGATATCTTGACAACTGTCAAAGAAACCCCTTTAAGTTACTCTGACCCCCGATCCACTGTCTATGTGACCCAGATACAGTAGAAAGCAGATGTGGCCGGTGTCATTCACATAAACTGTACTGATTATACTGTTTTGTTTATTTTTTAACCAAAAACATTTTTCTGCCCTGGGCTTCGCTTGCTCTAAAAATGGCTCAGCTGTAGAAATTCTTGTCTGTTTACTTTGCCTTGTATGTTCCTGAATGTGTTATACACAAATCTCAGTGCCCCTAGATAATGGGCCTGATCCAGAGCTACGAAAATTCGCACGGCGGGCGAATGCGTTCGTTCGACCGTGCGAATAAACATGCACGCCCCTAACACTCCCATAGTAAAGTACCTGCTTACGGTGCCTATACCCTACACTGGGTACGACCGTCAACGAAATTTCATTTCGCACAAAATACGCTGATCGTACGGGCTTAGCACGCCCATACTGTACAATTTAAATGGCTATCCCCGCCTCCGTGTAGTAAAACGAGCGCCCAGGCGACCGTCGTACTGAACGCACGCCCCTCGAGCGAAAAATTCGCTCACAATACGACCGCTATTCGCTCATGACGTTCAGGCGACCGGAAGCTGTCATACTGGGCATGCACGGTGCAAATTTTTTCACGAATTTTCGCTTACGATGAGCGTACGCTCGCTTGCGGTCGTAGCTCTGGATCAGGCCCAATGTCACCATGGCCCCACCATCTTTAATTACAGTCCAGAGGATGCATGCACAATTTTTAAGGATTTTTCTATCTTTCAGTCCATAGGATCTTTCAGGGGTCTGCCTATTCCAAGGGAAATAAACTGAAATGGATCCACTATGAGTTCTATAGATATTTATTATAATAAACCTTATCCACAAACAAATAAATACATTAAAACATATCAAAACTCAATATTCCAAATATAATGTGCATCGGTAGACACCACACATAATATTAAATTGTAGTCAGCTGTTCTGATAGATTGTTACTAGAACAAAGATAGTGTACCCCAGATCTGTCCCACTTTCACCTAATAATCAGATCTAACATCTGAACTTATCCAGTAGTCAAATCCCCATATTTGGATCTTACTGTTTGCCTCCCAGTGTCTGTATTGTGCATGCAGGCTGCAGTCATCAGCCCTAGAATCTTAATGATCTACATCACCCCTGCCTTCATGATTAGGCAATTAGCCACTGCTATACCCTTTAGAGGCAAACAAGAATTCAATTCCAAAAGTTATATTTATTAACTGGATCCAGTCTTCTGCATAACGCCTGCATTTTGCAAAATTATCTCAGTATGGATCTGGATCCGGAGTTCTGTACTGGTGGCATTTCTGACAGCAAGGCAGAATGTGCAAAGCAATTCTGCTATGTGGGAGGGTGAAGCATGTAATGTTCACCCTCTGTACTATCCAGACTTCTGCGCCTCTCCTTACCCACACAGAGGTCTGCATCCGGTGGGCATTTGGTTTCAGATCCCTGCTACGGTGCTCTATATAGATAAATGCAGTACACATTTTAATTACTGATTATATTTTGGTTTTGAGTACTGTCCTTTTTTGTGAGACTGGAAGTCACTTCCCAAGTTTTCTGTTTTATATTCAATAATACAAATAGTAATGTATTTTTTTCACTGCTCAATTGTATTACTATCATTTTACATGCCCAATTTTAGGACATCCAAAGACAAAAGCTTTCATTACTCATGGAGGAACTAATGGAATATATGAAGCCATATATCATGGAGTCCCAATGGTAGGATTGCCCCTCTTTGCTGACCAGCCAGATAATATCATTCACATGAAGATGAAGGGCATGGCAGTGATGTTGGATATAAACAAGATGCAAACCCAAGATTTGGTGGATGCAGTCAATACTGTTATAAACAATCCTACGTAAGAGCTTTATTCTACTTATTATTGTATAAAGTTAAGATATATATTTGTTGCGAGATCAGGGGTTTAGGTTGCCTTTTCCAAGGCAACCACAGGCACAGTCTCTTGTTAAGCAGTCAAAATCAGCAAACATCAGTCTATATATAACGCAAGTAATGAAGTGTGGTTTATTGTCACACAAAAACATTAAAATATATCCTAGGCCTGTCTGGCCACTAGCTAATACAGAAGACAATCACTGTCTAATGTGAGTGGACCTTGTATGCAACTCACAAACACACAATACCTCCAGAGTGCTTACAGCCTCCCTGGCTCAGTCTGGTCCGTGTAATCTCTTCAGAGGCCACTTGGCTGACTGACTTCAGATGGGAGACACCTGCTGATAACCATACAGACCCCTTTAAGCACCACACACAAACAGATATTAAATTATCCTATGCTTAGGAAAAGAACAGTGGACCGTATTCAGAATTAAGAACGTCTGGTAATTTACGCACACAAAATGCGTAAGTGGAGTGATTTCTATTCAGGGCGCATGTGCAGAGCATGGAGATACGAAGCGTAATTGGAATGATGTGTAAGTAATTTCCATACGTCAAAAAATCCGTACGAACATAAAAGATCGGACGGGTTATTAATAAGTAGGCGTCAATCGGAGTGTAAATAATAAAAAATAGGCGTGGTAATGCAGTAGACGTGCGGTTGTATTTGCGAACGCTTAACTTCCGTCACATATACGCACGCTAATGATAAGGTTGCTTTCACAACACGGAAGTGTTCAGAAATTTATTCATTTTGCAAAACGTACTTATTTTGTATTAACGTACGGATCTATTACGAACGCACGGAAAATCTTAAATCTGAATCCGGTCCAGTATCTTCAGAAGCACTGCTGCAATCTCTGTTATAGTGTGATGGGGGCATATAGGTGATTTTGGAAGTTAATCATCAAGTAATGTGTAAAAGTGAGATATCACTAAACTCACTGGGTTAAAAATTAATAGCAGTACAGCTTTATAGCTTTTTTTTGTGGCTTACAAAATGGTAACACAGCGTTATGTCATTTTGTACATTTTTCCCAAGTGATGATACAAACATAAATACAAATGCCACAATACACTGTGTGTAGCAATAAAACCGAATCATTTTAAGTCTGCATACTTCCTTTAAACGGGTGTGGGGCTCTGGTCCGAATGGCCCATTTTGGAATCGGCCATTCCTCCCCTGCCAGTTGCGAACTGGCTGGGATTTTGATTGCATATGCCTCGAGGAGGCCTTGCAATCGATCCATGGAGCACCAAGCTTGGTGCTCCGAAAAGTGTTAAAAAAAAAAGTCCCCCACTACTTCCCCTAATTCTTAACCTAACCCTAACCCTCCTTCCTGGCGGCCTAACCCTAACCATCCCTCCCCTACAGCCTGACCCTAACCCAGCAGAAAGAGTTGACTCACCTGTCCCCTCGGTCCGGAGAGCGGAGGTGGATATATCTCTTCTTTCCGAAAGTGAATGGGGGAATATGCCAAACAGCATACTCACCCATTCATACAAAATAATTCTAAAAGTGTAAGTATCGGAAAAAGAGACATTTGAAAAGTAACTTTCGGATATCCCTTTTTCTGAAGCCAGACTTTCTAGCCAGAGATTGCAACCGATTTAAACATTGTATCAAAAGAATATATTAGCACATAATATATACAGTAGTACCTAGTATTTGCAGCCCAACGATTGCACTGTTCAAGTATAGTGAGAACTAATATTGGTGAATGCAATATAATCATTTCCCAGTTATTTCCTGTAGTAATAACTAACATCTGTGTATGAATAGAAGTTTAAACTTGAAGCCATCTTATTGGATCTTGTCTCAGTGAGATTCAGAGTGTAGTTGCAGCTTGGATCTCTGTGAGTTCTGCAGATGCTCCACTGCTGCGCAGTGTATGCTAAACATTTTTGGTATTTCTGTCCACATGGTTCTGCAACATACTTGGGAATGCAGTGAGCAGTAGAGCTTACAATACATATGATAACTAGTAACAATGGGCCGGATCCAGAACTACGTCTGTCTTCCATAGACGGACGTAGTTCAATAAACAGTAGCTACTGCGCATGCGCAGTAGCTACTGTTTATTGAACTACGTCCATCTATGGAAGACGGACGTAGTTCTGGATCCGGCCCAATGTGTTTTCAAGCTTCCTATAGGGGGAGTGGATTCAAAAAAGCAAACTCTGATTGACTAGAGGTCAACCTTGGTGACCTTTATATTAAGCAGTGATTAAATCAGTGACTACCTTGGTCAGATTCATTGTGGTGTTGGTAGTGACAGTCAGACTGAAGAAGATCTTGAAGATTGTGTAAGGAAAGGATGTGAGGCATGAGAAAGCCTGCTATCTAATGGGTAAAATGCATGGGAACCCGAAAACATACATTGTCCTGGCTATACATGTTGTAGACTACCGAGTGTATGCAGCTAAAAAAAAACACCTAACATTTCCAAGCGGGATAGAATTAACAGACCTAGCTGCTATAGACTTCCTAGCAGGGGAATCATAGGCATTATTGTAAGCCTCAGCTACAATTCCAGACCATAACAGGAGACTGCCAGTAACAAAGCCCCAAGTCATTTTACTAAATGAAATAACTCTGTTACCGGACAGAAGCACTAACAGTGTCTGGTATAGATTTCAAGGTATATTTAAGCAGATAAGCCACAAAAATATGACTAGCCTCTTACTAGGGCTCTATATTCTCCTCACAATTATGCTCTAGGAACCGCATCATCAGGTAATGAGAGCCCACTTACGCACGCATGCACCCTCAAGATGTTATGTTAGTTTTACTAACATAAGTTCAATTGTAAGGAACCAAGTTCCGTATGATGGTATTTCTGAGGTGGGAAGGGGGAAGCATTATAATTTCAGTGTGGGAAAGATATCCCACTTACGAGCGGATCAGCAGTCAGATGGACCACTGATCCGCTCGGGTGACTTAAGCCTGCCTTACAAGTCACACAATATCCGCACGAAAGTGGGGAGTGTCGGGGGAGTTCACTCTCCTTTTGTGTGGAACTAAAGAACCCGTGAGGTGTGGATTCAGTCCTAACATACAGAGCCCTTTTATGAGGACTTATAGTAGTTTATTATGCGGGATAATATGAACCCAAGTGTTTTGTATGCTTTGTTTTTAGTGTATTACAAAAGAACAAGGAGTCCTAAATGTGTTAAAATAGCTCTGATGACACATTATTCATATATAATTTACAAAACTATATTATGGGAATGTTAGATGTTTGTTCACAATAGAGTTGCCTACAAATGAAACAGGGAAAAGGTCTTTAGCATGACATTTTCTGGGCTCCTTAAAAGGGAAACATTTCTTTGAAAACTAACTCATTCTTCTGTAACTCCTGCTATAAATTTTAGGTATAAAGAAAATGCCATGAGGATATCGCGCATCCATCATGATCAGCCAATGAAACCACTAGACAGGGCTGTTTTCTGGATAGAGTTTGTCATGCGTCACAAAGGAGCAAAGCATCTGCGCCCTGCATCCCACAACCTAACTTGGTACCAGTATCACTGCTTGGATGTTATTGGTTTCCTGCTTCTATGCCTTCTGACTCTCATCTACATCACAATCAAGATCTTCTCATTTTGTTGCAAGAAGTGCCGCCCAATTAAAAAGCAAAAGAAACATTAGAGTATAGTTACGTGTCTCCATGCCTGGTAATTGAGACAAACATGTTGTCTACAATTGAAGTCTTTAGTTATTGTGAAAAGAAAAACTGTTAGCCAAAACACAATGAGATGTCCAAAACACTGTACACCAATCTATGATTTGTTTATATGTGAATAGGAAAGTGGGACATCCATTGAATAACATTTTGTTGGGTGTAATAGACAAGTCAATAGCAATGTGAGAATTAAATATTTGTAACATAATATTTATACACGTATATACCATACTAAATGCTTTTCAATATTTACACAAGCCATTTCCTACTGCAAAAGTGTTTCACTTACATAAAATAAACCATAGGAAGAATAGGAAGAATGAAATAGGGATCATCACAGTCTTTATAGAGAGAAAAAAACTAACTGCATGAAAGAAAATCATTTTTCCATAATTGATCATACATTGTATTTATAATAAACTTTCACTCCATAAAGTCAATGATCCCTTTTGCATTTACCATTTTTACTTTAAACCTCAAAGAATGAATTGAACCTATGTGAAATGTTTTATGGCCAAATGTAAATCCTAGTTTGTATGTATACTTACATCTCACTGAGAAAAAATGTCTTCCCACTTTTAGAGTTCCGTAGTTTTGTAGCTTGGTCAATATGGTTAATATAATAGACTAGTAACACTTTTTTATAATGCTTGTCATTTAAAAGCAAATATATTAGGTAATATGAGGACTTTGAAAGTGTGTATAAATATATGTTTTGGAGGCCTGAGGACCTCTGCTGGGGGTGAGCTCTCAATTTAAAAATATATGATATATGACTCAAAGTTAGAGTTAGGACCACCAAAACAGAGAAGCCTTGTAAGTGGCTGGTGGCTTATCATATATCTGCAAATTCTCTGACTTATTTTAAAGATAGTTATGATTTGTTGCTGGTTAATTGCAAGAGTGCCGTGTGTGTGTCATATTTTATATATATATATATATCTATATATATATAGATATATAGATATATAGATACACACACACACACACACACACAAAATCTATCTAGAGAGATAGATAGAGTAGTTGGAGTCACTCAAGAGTCTAAACAACAGATTAAATGGTGAAAAAAAGTACCTATCCACCTGATTTATTAAGCGATACCAAAGAGAGCACCCTGAGCAAGTTAACTTCATTCGAGAGTGAAAATTCGTGATTTTTATGCTTGGCGTAATTGTAAAAACGCTGTTTTCCATGTTGTGCGCATGCACAAGGAAGATGTTATGACCAGAAACTCTGAACGTACTTACAAGCATATGATCACCAGCGTAATTATGGGCAAAGGGGCGTGCCAGACATACAACCCCAGTAATTATACTGCGGAGAGGCATGTAAATCGTGTGAAGTGTAGTAACTACGCATGCATGCTATGGACACCAGCAGTTATGCTCAGAAAAGTTAGGGTTTGGTCGGCGTAAGACCGCATAAATATGGACGACCGAGGGGAATGCTTCGTAGGTAAAATACGCTACGCACAAGGGCATATTATTGGCATAGGTCTGGATAAAGCCCATTGTAACAATCAAAGCTGACATTTCAATCGCAAAGTAGCAATTTTTATCAGGGTGTTAGAGAAAGGGTAACACCTGATGAAAATCGCTACTTTGCGATTGAAACATCGGCTTTGATCGTTACCATTGCATTAAATTAGTCTCAGAGACATCTGTTCCGGACAAAAGGTTTTAGTAAAACTGAAACGTTGAACCTGCATCAGATGTTGTAATTCCTTATTCAGTCTCTGAGCACCAACACACGACTTTCAATAGGGATTCAGTAATTCACCAACTGCACAAATGTGCACTTACATTTTTGGGAAGCAAGATAGAGCACTGTTAGCATGATAGTTCATAGAGACATACTATAGTTCTATGCAATATGCTTCCAAACAACTTACTTAATCTACATAAAAAATAATGTGAATCCACCATTAAATAACTGTGAACATACATCACAGTGATGTACCCTGCACTTGCCTTTGGATTACTGGGCAAAGAGAATGTATCTATAAATGATGCTGCATTGTGCTTGGCATCTAGACATTCAGTTGTGTTTGCATCTGCATCCTGTATATACCAATCAGAATGCATTCCTTTTTATATTCAGGTCTGGACCAGGCCATTAAACTACAACTGGTTCAGTTAATTTTGTTCCAATTGCCTTAGAAAACCCAGCACCAAGAATGGATAGCCTTAAAATATTAATGAATGGTTCACATATCACTAGTTTATCATTGCCATGTTTGCACTGTGTTAAAATAAAACAAAGAATCATAAGGATTACTGTTTTGCCTCTATTTTAAAATGTACAAAACAATTATGGCAGAGAAGACATCAACTGGTTTCTTGTTATATGAGCAAGTGCCCACAATATAATCAATATAACCAAATTTTACTGAACGTTTACAGAGTTTTCTCAAATGTCTTTGTACCAGAACATACTTTAATAAAAAATGGAAAACATATTCTAAGACGTAAAAACATATACTTCCACGCTAATGCATACAGAGCTAAAGGGATTACCATAACACAGTTACTTTATTTCTTATATTAAGTCATTCAAATAAACAGGTTTATTTAACATTCCCACAGTGGTTTTATTAAAAAAAAAATGGCACAGTATGAGGGTATAGTTTACACAAAATAAAAAAAGCTTTGCAGCAGAGGAAAACTAGCTTAACACTTGCTATCAAATGGCTTAAGAAACCACTGTAGTAACAAATTAAATTACAAGTTATCAATTTAGTACACAATGATAGCAGAAGCTAACTCAGTAACAATATACCCAGTTGTGTTCACTCTTCATTCAGACATGTATGGTAGTTTCATTCAGGGGTTATGGGGGAAGTATAATTTATCACTTAAAAGTATTGCTTTCTTCATTTGTGAGGAGACAGGTTTGTGCCATTTACAATATGTTCAACGTTCAACCTTCAAAAAAAATTGCATACTTAATAGCAGCATTATTTTCACAGAAATCCTGCAGCTATGTGTAAGAGGGAAGGCAAAAACAACCCTGAAACAGCAGTTTTTCCAACATGGCCTTCAAGAGGAGCTTCTTGTTTTATGCACACTGGACTAGCTATGGTGCAAAATATGATTGTAAGAAAAAAAAAACAAAAACAGAAGACACTTACATAGATATCATTTTACTATGAAGTATAAAAGGCTTTCCAACAGATCAAAGTGCACCAGCTCAGTCATCTAACCATTTCTCCAGTTAACAGTATGTGCACAAAGAATGGATCAAAGCAAAAACGTAGGTTATGGTTGAACTACTTAAAATAGACAACGTTAACAGAAATGTTGCTACTTTATAAATACATGGGGGACACATCATGTTCATATGAACAGTGGCTAATGAAATTATCTTCTATATCTGCCTCTATCTCCTCTATCTCTGTCCCGCAGTCTTTCTCTGTCCCGATCTCTGTCCCGGTCACGTCCTCTATCTCTGCGTGTGTCCCTGGGTCGCTCCCTTTCACGTT
>WWET01001418.1:273340-285789 GCA_011038615.1 Limnodynastes dumerilii | reverse complement strand
TCTTTCGCTTTCCCTTGGACGGCTTCGCCGACCGCTGACAACAGCTTGAGTGCGTCTAAGGAAGTCATCCACTCTCATATCATAGTCATGCTAAGCAAAAAAAGAAAAAAAAAAGTTAATCATTTTAAAAAGTATGCAGTATATCTATGTACATAATCGAGAAACCCAATAACAAACAACTAATTCTGTTTCTAGTACATGTGTTATGCTAATTTGAGGTTTTATAAACATATCTGAAAGAATGCCTCAATGATGGCATGGAAAATCCTATAACTATGCCTTATTATGGTATTGAAGGCTAGTTATCACACAGTAAACTATCACATACAAAGCTCACCAAAAAAAGCTATTAATGATGATGATGATTATGCCAGCTCATTACATCCATTCAGAGATGATTGGAAAGTGACAGACAGTAAAGTAAAAATAAATAAATAAAAATAACTAAATTTGATCTTAAAAGCGTAGACTTGACAAAAGGCCACAGTTACAAGGTCCCCAAAAACTAGTGGGCTAGGCCTGTATATGTCTCATTATATATTATAAAAGCAGTTTTGATGGTAGCATGCAACATTTTTGATAACTTACAACCCGCTTATCCCGGTATCTTGTATCATGCTGGACTGGGTGATGACCCGAAAACTGTGGATGAGCTTGAGGGGGAGGGGCGTGATGTTGATAATATGGGTGATGTGGGGGCTGCTCCATTGTAGGATACGGAGGCTGAGGGAAAGGAAAGAAAATATTAATAAGAGGTTTTAGCATGAAAACAGAGGGCTTTAGGGATCTTACTGAAATTGGAAAAAACATTTCATTCCATGGAAAGGTTTTCAGGTTCCACTTTGCAATAACGATGGTTAGCAGACACTGTTCTACAAGTATCCCATTATGTCTGACCGGTTGCAGTCTCTGGCTGTCTCTACTTCAAATAGGGGGCCATAATAGAATTTTTTTATGAATGGGTGAGTGTGCTGATTGGCATACTCACCCATTCATTTTCGCAGACCCGCCGGATGACAGCCACGGACAGGTGAGTAACCTCTCCGGGGCATTTTAGGGGGAAGGTGTTAGGTTTAGGTGCTTAGGAAGGGAGGGTTAGGACCATAGAAGGGGAAGATTAGGGTCAGGCTGCGGGGAGGGGAGTATTAGGTTCAGGCTAGGGAGAAGGGAGGGTTAGAATAAGGGGAAGGTTTGAAGTTAGTTTAGCCACTCACCTTTCGGAGCACCGCGTTTGCTGCTGCTCCGGGGATCGATTGCTATGCCTATTCGAGGCATAAGCAATCAATATCCCAGTCAGGAGAGAACAGCCCTATCGGGGACCCACACCCATGTGACACCCTCTGCTGACACTGAATGTTCACTCTTATGTGCAGCAAGTCATTTGTTTCCATTTTTGAAGTTGCTAATATTTCTTTCTATAGCACTGTAAGCAAGATCGTTGACCAAGATATTTTTTTAATAAAAAAATATTTAAAGTACAGAGAGGACTTAACAAAAGAAAATCTAATTATCCAAAAAAATTACAAACCATTCCCTGCCACGGAGGAGGTGGTCCCATGTTATGGAACTCTCGCACATAATCGTTGTAAGACTAAAAGAAATAAAAAACGAATGGATAAACAACTCCTGCTTAAACAAAAAATATACATATATTCTACTTTCTGTTATGAGACACTTGTACATTTTAGTATTCTATAGAATGATTAGATGTTAGCCTTCGTTAAAGTCTTTACACTTATTTGATGGTAAAAACATGCCACTCACTAAATACACATAAAACCTAAACAACGCTAATTACTCATTTCAATTTTGCTTACCCCATTTAAAAATACATCTCTGCGAACACCGGTGAATCTTCTGTGGGGAAAAATATTTTAATTAATAAGCAGGTTAGACCACATGCCATTATACTTAAGGATTTTATTTAAAAAAGCAAATCTACCTGTCCACTTCTTGGAAACGAGGATCCTTGACAAAACCTGTTCAAACATAAAATGTTAAATAAAAACTTACACTTCAGAATGTGCCATTTAAAAAGCAAACTGGGAACAATTTTAAATAACTTTTTTTTAACTGTTGTACATTCGTTGCATATATGCAATAAATTTTATCTAATGTGTCACACCCCCGCCCAAGAATTTCCTTTGTCATTTGACAAGAAACAAGCACAAAGGCATGAATAAAAAAATATAAATATATGATTAAGTAACTTGTCAAGCAACATGAAGTAATCATCTGTATTAGATTGTAAGGACTATTCTGACATCCTGCAGTTAAAAGAAGTTTCAGATTATTCGATCATACACAGCTCTCATTTTTGAATATGTCATTCTAAAATATTGATTTGGTGGTTATATAATCATTTAGAGGAACATTTGCTGGCATGTTTATGAGCACAATTCTTTTCAACCTTAAAACGTTATAACATTTTACTTTTTCCCTTAAATAATTTAAACAGTTACGGAAGGCGACTTGATGTTGTCAAGTATTTGCAAGCCATACTAGTAATAGTAGTCTGGATTAAAGACCACGCTTACGCAATCTACGTACAGAAATGGTACGTAGAAAGCGTAAATATGCTACTAAGCAGGCGTAGTAGCTCAATTCTTAAAACTATGTACGCAGTACGAAAACTACGTCACTGTGAATCCAGACCAGTATCTTTCCAATAACAAATTCATGGATTTAAAACTTACAGTTTTGACAACAAATCAGACCTTTACAATCTTTTGGATAGTCAAATAAAGTTAATTTCAAATTACATTAAATTACCTCTAGCAACATGGAAATGGGAGTTCCTAGGTTGTTAAGCACACAGTTCGATGATTAAAATTTTATGACTGACTATATTGTGCTCACTATGCAAACACATGAAATAAGGAATTAATAGGTATGAGAAAACCAACTAATAGCACGTTTAAAATAATAATAAAAAAAATAAAAAAAAAGATGCCATTAGTTAAAATATTAACCTGGTCTCTGGTGAAACTCTGGGGGATAGTCAATTCTTGGTTTCTTTCTGTTGTTATGAATATCATAATCTTCTGGGCGACGCCTACACAAATTAAATGTAAGAATTAAATAGAAAGCTAGGTTAAGGTATTTATGAAGTACATACCTGTAAAAAGCTGGTACCCATTCATAATGTCACACATGTGTCTGATGTTGAAGGCTACTAGATGTAACATTTACATGAGCAGACAATTCTGCGCTTCATGCTCACACAACTTTTTGATGTAGATTTGCAATATATCACCCGGCAATCATCTGCACTAACATTACACATAACAGCGCATAAATCAGTATGCAGGTTGACACAAAGTGACTAATTACATACTGATGACCCAATTATGATGCTAATGATAATTCATGAACTGGTCTGGAAAATCAACAAAATAAAGTGAGGAAAGATCACAAAATACCGGCCACCCAATCACTGCTCCGCTACAATATGGTTGTTCATTCTGAGCAACAAGCAACTTGGGTCCAGGACACAAACCGGGCACTGATATAACTAATGAATGACCTACTAAAGTTTAAGTAGCTCATTGGGCCCGATGCAATTTGCCACGAAGATGGGAAAAAGCTTGCGGTGCGTTTTCCCATCTATTACGGTAGGCAAAATTTGTGGCTTTTTATACGCACCTCTACCTGGTGCACATAAAAATCCACAAATTAACTTTGCTGGATTAGCTTTGAACCACAAACAACACGGTGTGCAGCTCTAATTGAATTATAACCCTCCGCCCCTCACCCAATCCACAAATAGTTCTGAAAAATGTTTCAATAAAAATATTCCCAAAACTAAAATTTTAACAAACTCTGTTAAGATAATATAAATATTTTCATACATTTTTTTTTATAAATTATTTAAATAGTTAATGCACATATTGCTGGACATACTGTTATTGTTTTCTACAAAGCACTATGGTCTTCAAAATTCAAGGATGCCCTAAACTAAAGTGCAAGGTTGACTGTAAAGCATATTTGCTATTCTAACATAGTAAATATGAATGTCAAAAATTATAGAAATCTTACAGATTTGAACAATTAACAGAAACATGTCAGAAAAAGTAAATATATTGCTTAATAGTTCAAACAAGAGTGGATTAAATTTAAATGTGATCCAACATTTATTTCTGGATTAAATAGACCCTATTAAATTGCTGGGTGAAACCTTACTTTCTGAGCAAGAAGCATAGCAGTTGCACATAAAGCAAAAAAAGGAAAAAAAATGAAAAGCTGGTGTAAAGAGGGAACATACCGCTTTCTTGTAGAGTGCATTTATGACGGGTATAAAATATAGCAACAGTTCATACAGTAGTCCACTAACGATTTTACGCTGTAAGCCGCACATATACAAGGCGGACCTGAGAAGGTGTAGCGGTGCTGTTACAATACATTTTGCAGTCCATTGCAAAATTGAAGTAAAAAAAATCACTTGTTAACGCACATTAGTGTAATGGAAACCTCAGCTTACAACTTCTTTGTGCTCAGTCCATATAAATAAAAAAGAAAAAAATTAAAGAACTGAAATAAGGGACTCTGTCAGGTTTCCTCCTACCTAATCGGTGGTGTCCTTTTATGATGAAAGAAATAGGGACACTGGAGCTGGCTACCTACCACCAAAATACCCATAGTTGCACCCCTTCAAACCAACATATCCAGTCTTTAGGAGAAACCTGAAAGCTTTATGGTTATGAAATTAGCCTATATAGGGGAGGGGTGATTGGCTGAAGGGCTTTTAAGCATCAGTTCTTTGAAAGCCTTTTCCAACTCTGAAACCAAGTTACACCCTCTTTTTCCTGGTACATGGTGTTAAGTTCATAAAGCAGTGAGAAATAACCATGTCGATCCACTACAACACTTATAGTCCACAGGTACTGCCAGCATCTGGAAGGGATGTACAGACACAGCAACAGCCACATTTTCTGGTTTGTTGCCGGGTCTCCAAGATGCAACTTGATCCCCTTTCCACAGAACCTAATGTGCTTTCAGGAGCTCAGCAAGATGTATTCACTGTGATATTACTTATAGATCACATTTTGCAATTTGCTTCTAAACACATCATGGTGAAGCCATATGGAAATAGTCCCAACAAGGCTCCTCTTGAAAACAAAGCAACATTTTTAAGCTTTTGCTCCTCAAGAGGAGGTGGCATCTTCTGCAACACCATTATTGATCCAATATAAAAGTCCCATATCTGATAGGGGAAATCCAGGGTTATACCTGAAAGAAAAGGCTTTTAACAAGAAATTAACATATTTTCTTTCTGCAATTTAATTCCTCACTTGTTTCTGCCTATGTATTAAACAAAGATGCTGCTTTGTTTCCTCAGATTTAGATCTAGTCTATACTAATTTTAAATAGCTGCTCTCCGTGACTTAGATGTAACCTCCCCTGCTGGGTCTTGACAAACGTATTGGAACATGTGGTTGGGGAAGAAAAGGGAAGGGGGAAGCAGAAGTAATGGGACCAAAGTGAAATCCTCAATAAAGCCACAAACTCGTCCATGCAGCTTGATGTGAGGATTTTTGCTCTTCATCACGGGCCGCGAAATGCGTGCTGCATTGTCCATCATTTTACTCCAGCACAAGTGCCTACTATCAGTCCAAAGAACGTTTCTAACCTTCCCACTTCTCGTGTTGCCTCTCGGCGTGATGGTCGACCTCGCGATCGGGGTTGTGAATGCATTCTTCTTTTGTGCCTCATTTTGTGAATGACTTGATACAAGTCAATGCTTTCATCCGTTGGAAACAAAAGGCAAAGCTGTGTCCCACAATCCAGTTCAATTTCCTGAAAATATGCACCAGTTTATAGATTAATACAGTAAAATAAAAACAAAACTCCAAGTAAGTTTATTTTTATAAGTTTGTCTTAAAAAAAAGCTAAAAAAAAAAAAACTATCATTCAGAGGATAACTGTTTATTTTGTTTTAGTGTAATTATATTATATACTGCATTTTAGGTTAGTAAAGTAGCATGTTAATAAAGTTTTTATAGATAATTTAACTCTATATAATTATATATAATCTATTAGTATTTAAAATATGCAGCATGGAGGTTTAAACAATATACATACATTATTATAGCGCTGCAATAAAAAGAGTTTAGATTGTATCCCTTAGCAAAATTCTTTCCGTTCAGTACATATGTTAAAGTTTTCATGTGGTTTAGTTAAGCATCTAGGAACGTTGCACTATTTTAAGAAAGTGACCAGAGAAATAGCGTATTGATTATTTAAGTACAAGTCAAATGAAAAACACATTTGCACCTGTAGTATAAACAATTATCTAACCTGACCATCACGTCCAATCTTCACGGGTTTATGTTCATTCCATGGGTTGGTCAGATGAGCAGATTTTGTAAACGGAAGTTCTCGTCTATACAATGAAAAGTAATAACAGTGATCAAAACATAATCTTAGAAAATTTTACACAGACATTTGCCTATTGGTAATCCCACACTAAAATGTTTCTATTATATACAACATTTATAAGCTATGGAAGGTTACTACTTAAATAAATAAAATAGCATAGCTTTTTTGGGCCCACCTGCAGATCCAGTCTATCTTGAATACACCACCAAGCATTTTAGCATTCATTCCTGCAGGAAGAACCCAGTGGATGGGTGATCCACCATGATGAGATTCTGATGACAGCCTGGCAAATCCTGAAAGAGTACACACCTTAGATGAGTATGTGCATAGACGTAACAAACAAAAAGCCCATAATAAACATTGTAGTGGAACCTGGGAAATAAAGAACTCCATATTTTATGAAGTCCAATTAATTTTTTTTATGCATGTATAAATTTGAACATAGACTATATTTAGCTTGATGCTAAATCAATGTAGCGACAAACTTCCTTGCAGTGTCTTACCTAACCAAAGCACAAAGACAATTGACTAGACAGTCATTCATTCTATTACACAGAAAATGATTAGTTACTGCTAATAAGAACAAATGAAAAGGAAATACTGTCAAATAAACAAAATCATTGCTTAGTATATTGGTA
Organism: Limnodynastes dumerilii; assembly: GCA_011038615.1. NCBI lineage: Eukaryota > Metazoa > Chordata > Amphibia > Anura > Limnodynastidae > Limnodynastes > Limnodynastes dumerilii. Next base: position 278,773 of record WWET01001418.1, on the reverse strand, counting down.
CTAACTAAATTTACCTTGAAATTTTCCACTTTCTCGAACAGAAAATACCAAAATTACACTCCTTGCAGACCTGAAAGCAGCATTCAGCTTCTTCTCATTTACTGGTAAAGTTGACCAAACACCCTAGATTGAAAATAAATGAATTATACCATCAGTAATGTGATAATCAGTAAATGCCACTTTTTTTTTATATTTATATATATTTAGGTCCTAATCCAGAGTCTTGAGAGTATGGTCAAAACAAATGCAAGTGTATGCCTGAGCAAAACCAAATTTAACCAAAAACTATTGCAAACCAAATTAGTAGAGATGAAACACACACATGCAGGATTTATGATCCATGTGTAATAGCAAAATAATTTCCCTGCATAAAAAAGTTCATTCATCTGCACCCAACATAATTTGGTTTTGCCAAATCGACACTTGCACCTGTTTTGCCCTTACTCCCAGACTCTGGGTCAGCCCCTTAAATATCGAAGGCTTGTTTCCATTACTGTATTTTTTTTTTATCAAATGTTTTTTATTAAAAAAATAAAAAGTTTTTATACAACCATAAGCATACATTGGTACACCCCAGCTTACAGACAATTCATTACTGTATTTTTACACAGCCGTAACTATTTCTCATGCCTTAACATAAGCTACCACAAAAATATTCAGGTTTAACATTGGAAAAACCTTAACGGTTCCTGGAGGAGGGAGTGAAAAACTTGTGATTGTACCGTTGGTCAACATTGGACGGTCCCTGCTTCCTAATATATAGCCACATCTTCAAGCACACATAAAATAAACAGAACCAATGGACTTTTTATTTATTTCTATTTTATTGCAATTTATTCCATTGGGAAGCATTGTTGTTCTCTTCTTCCTAACCTGCTATCTTCCAATGTCATGCCTCTTCTATTAACAAGATATTCACTTCATCTGCCTTTACATTAGACAGAACAAACGAGATGGCAAAACCCTTACACATATAATGGAGCTTAAGACTGATCATCCTGACAGATGCCACAAAGTATCATAATAAACCCCTTTTTCACATATCTTCTGACACAATGGCTACACACTTATAAAATGTATATGAGAGGGACTTCTAATTGAAGTTTAACCCATCAATCAATCCAGTGTTTGCAGCACAATGTTACAAATAGTAATTACCGGCTTTTAACCTTTATTAGTGTGGCGGTCCCCGCTCCGGCTTATCATCTACTGCCGAGTTTAACATAATATTGATGCCAACCCTATAATATATAGGATGCCCCAGAAGATTTTAACAATCACTATTTGTCCTATTATGTAAAGATGTTACTGAAGTTTAATTACATGTAACTTTCACCAGTCTCTATATAAGCACTGCAGTGACAGGCTGCACACGCGCCCGGAGGAAAGTTTAGTGTGAAGTATTGGACTAATCCCTACACCGATAATAGCTAGCTAGCAGACTGGGTACCCAATACATACTGCTAACCCTAAACGTCTATACATTACAAGTGTAGGCTACTGTCCACTTTTTCTATTGACTTACCCCAAAGGTTAATAGATTGAGCTGAATAAATATATTTTTTTTTATAAGAGGTTATTGATTGATGCCTAAATACCTCAATGATGGACAATAAAAAGACAAATCAGATTACTATGTTAGGGCAGAGCTCATGATGAAGAGCACCCCATGATAATTTACTTTTTATCTGTATCAACTTTACACCAACTGTGTCTACAACTAAAAGCAGCAGCACTATTTTACGTGTACACGCATTTCATGAACATAAAGGCCAAGTGAGAATGTAAAGAAAAAAAATTATTAAAATCTCTCATCAGTCTCTCAGTGAATGTGACCAATTGGAGAAATAAGCTTAAGAATATGCACCAAGTCATTAATGCTCATTATACAGACACACTACAATTGAGTTTAGCTCATTACAAGACGCATTGTTAAAAGCCAGCAAGTTCATGATATTTCATGCTAAATTATTCTTACCTTTGCTTTGGCCAAAGATACGTTTTCATGGTTGTTGCTTTTTATGAGGAAGAACCGCGCATCCTGTAGAATATACCTAATTTTATTGATTCGTTCTGGAAAAGAAAAAGAAAAAATATTAAGTATGGATATGTGAAGTCATATTTTATTCATGCTACTTGACAATCTGCTATGTACATTGATGAGTGAGATAATGCAATTATTTCCCTTTAAGTCTTAATAACTAAATGTGGCAAATAAACAAAGGAGTTTCAAACCCACAAATTGTAAAATTATAGATATGATTCTCATTATCTATGAAGAGTTAATTAACTGTCTAATACATTTCCATCATATAAATATAAAGTTTAAATCATAGGAGGTTAAACTTATAGACTAAAATCATTACTAAACCAGAAAGCAAAATATGTATATATTGTAGTTTAACATGTTAAATTCAAAGAAATTGTACACCCTAAAACCTATTCAACTTTAAAAATATGAAAGATCTTAAATCCAAACAAAGGATTTGTGTCTTGTTACATTTTCTCCTATGTGTACTGAAATGGTCACTTTATATTTTTAGTGACTGCCTGCCATTGAACTTAGTCTGAATTATATAAACACATTACATGTTTCAACCTTCAGTTTTTCTTTTAATATTGGAAAATGGCCACTGTCACTATTAGAATGTAGTAAAAACAAGCTATCAATTTTTAACAGCATTATTATATGACTGAATCCTTACCATAAATGTATTGAAAATGCTGATTTAACCTTTGACTAATACTTATAGGTCATAAACGCCTCTGTATTTTGTCAAATATAAAAACAACGAGTAACCTCAAAACAGAAGAGCAAAACATATTACTACAGAGGACTGTTCTAGCTGTGAAAACCTATGCCTACCTATACAGTGCATACAATTACAAAGAACAACTGACCAGAACTAATTTTAAGAAAGTGTTTCAACATTCACGACTTGCTCTATTTAAATATAGCATGCAGAAACAGATATATGAAGTAGTTTTAGCAATCTGTGAATATACTTGTCTAACTGAACTTACAATGTAAAAAAATGACACGCAGTTTTTAGGATTAAAAAGCAGTACAAGGCTGTAGTCAAAAAAAAAAAAAAAAGTTTGAACTTTCGGAATACAAAATACTAAAACATGTTTCTACAACAAAGTAATGGAACTGTCAAATTACATATGAACGTGAACAATATTTTTTTTATATTAATGTCTTTAATATAACAGTATTCTACAAAAGGATGTGTCTGTATGCAAAGACTTAATGGTTAAAAACACACACACTTCACCTAAACAAGGGCCTTCTGTGAAATAACTACTTTTAGCTACATCAAAGCAGTTACAGAAACTAAGAGCAAATATCAAATTAGTTCTGTAGCATGGAGGAGCAAGCCCTTTCACATTATTTGTAGCTCCAGCAAAGACCCATGGACTTGAAAAAGCAGTACTGACAGTATTTTAAATGACTGGAGTATGTGAAAAAAATTGACCATAAATGTTAGAAGTGAGAGGTAGTTTCAAATAGCAACAAACATCAGAGACCACTCTGTAAAGCTTACCCTCTGTGTAAATGCTACACAAGAGTAGCACTATTGTAAATCATTGCACTCTCTCATATTGCAGTCACCCATAGAGTATTTAAAAATGTGAAACTTTAAAATTTTTTTACAAAATATTAAATTAAGGACCAGAATGAGAGTATGGAGAAAATAACAATGCATCAACAGGTTTATGCTTTGGACAGAAAGAAAAAACACTCTGAATAGCAAAACCATAACTAGATCCAGTTTTATTTATGAACCTTTGATTTTGTACAAACTGATTTAATAATGTAACTAGTGAACTCTAATTGTAATGTTATGTTTAACGAGCCTTTGGAGGGGGAAAAGAAGTAAAATCACTGATGGAAAAAAAAGGGAAAAAATATAAAGTATACCTTTTCGAACATCACGAACAGAAGAGGGCAATTTTTCATGCTTCTTTTCTGAACCTGCATTTAGTCAAAGTACATTTATTCAGATTGTGCCTTTAGACAAAAATACATTTTCAAAACAGCTGTTCTCAAAGTCATAAGGGGAAATAGAATTAAAAAAAAACAAGTCACTGTTTAGTTTGATAAAATTAACTATATAACATCTATGAGTGGATATAATGCAGAAAATAATCGTTCCAAATGTTCAGCACAACTCTGCAATCTATAACAAATAGAAAGGATCTTAAATCCTCATGCATATACAAGGCCATTTATAAAATGGGGTTAACATTTTTTATTAGCCCTTACAGGTGAGAAAAAAAATTAAGCATATCCAAGTGACAGATGAATACAACACACTTGGAACCATCGATATTCAGGGAAGAGCAACTCCCCAACCACCACAGAGGCTTCAAATATTTTATATTTTAAGTGTTCTAATAAAGCAGAGCGCAAGTTAGAAAGTCCAGAACCCCCTTTTCTTCAAACTAAAGTTCATCATTCCAACACCAAGTTTTGCTAGTTCGTCTTTGTATTGGTTTACTTGTGTGGAAGAAATCAGAACTAAAAAAGGAAATAATACCTGCATAAGAGTCTGATGCAGAACTTCCACTTCTATCAAACACAATTGGAGAAATACCTCTATCCCTTTTCCTTTCCTTCTTTTTCTGATCTAGAAAATACGTGAAAAGATAACGTAAGCATGGCAGGGGTCTTTACATGCTCCAACAGCCAAGCTCTGACCAGGCTGGTTATCTAAATCATTAGACAACATGGGACTCTGTTCATAACAATCAGAGGCAAACTAAAAGGTTCTCTTTTAATTAAAGTGTCATTTTAGCAGATAAGCTGCTGGGTCAGTTTGTCACAAGGTGACAGCACACAGGCCGATGTACACTAGTGGGAACCTGTGAAGGGGATAAATATGTTCCATGTGAGAAAGTGAACTAAGCAAACAGGTGTGCTACAATAAATCACTACAACTGATACACCCCCCCTCCCTCTAGATTTTCTAATCTTCTGACTGAATTTACACTGAAATCCTTCTAAAGAATTTATTAAAAGATTATAATCGCTGCAATGCAATAAGGTGAAAACATAAAAGCCTCATAAAACAGGTGGATGCTGGAGTGTAAAATCATTTAGGAAAACAAAAAGGACAATGCATTTTCCAGCAGTTACTCTGAAACAGAACAATCTCAGGAACCAAGTATCCAAAAACATGTATTTTACAAATTATTTTTCAGTTATATAATTTTTTAATTATTCTAAATGAAACACAATTTCCCATGTGCAAGTTCTAAAGTACATCCACCCCATGCGGCAGATGTCGTTTTCCTAGAGCTAATCAACAAAGAAGAAACACCTAAATGTTGTACTTTATCCCTAAATGACACCTGCATCTCTCTTTAATCAAGCAAAAAAAAGCCTTCACATTTTCTCATCATAGAAAGTGTATGGCTAGATCATAA